>JAUKNK010001438.1:0-186576 GCA_030765055.1 Mantis religiosa | reverse complement strand
AATGAAGACGGCCAACGACAACATCACCGGGAAGATGGAAGAAATGAAGGCCGAATTAACAGCGAAGATGGAAACGGCAAGCAACAACTTGGCCACGACAATGACCGCAAAGATGGCCGAACTGACAACGGAGATGAGGGAGGCAAACGAGGTCCTCGCCGCCAAGTTTGAGGAACGGTTGGCCGGCGTGAGGGATGACGTGACGGAGCTGGGCAAGCGGATGGGCCAAGTAGACGACCGCCTTAATGATTTAGAGGAAAAGGCCGACAACATCGCAAAACCCCTCACCCGCCTGACGGAGGAAAACCGGCCTTATGTGTGGACGGAGGACGCCGAAGACGCTTTCCAGCACCCGAAGGGGACCCTGTGCAGTGCTTCAATTTTGGGTTTCCCACAACCGGGTGGCGCCTTCATTGTGGACACCGACGCTAGCGACCATTGCATTGGAGGTGTCCTATCGCAGATCCAGGACGGCCATGAGCGCACAAGAGTGGAAGAGAAGGAGCGTGCCGCAGCAGTCCGAGTAGTTGTGGCAGTGCCTGCTGAAGGCTGGGATAGCGCAGGCCTGAGGAGGGAGCAGCTGGCGGACGCAGACCTGGGGCCACTCTTGAGGGAAGTGGACGCAGGGACGAGACCAACCTGGGAGGACATCGCACCGAGGAGCGCCACCTACAAGTCGCACTGGGCCCGATGGGACTCGTTGAAGACCAGAGTGGGCGTGCTGTTCCGGGTATGGGAGTCACCCGATGGGAAGGCGCAGAGAGGACAGTTGGTACTTCCCCGGAGCAAGGTCCCGGAAGTCTTGGAGGAAGTGCACGCCGGTACTTCAGGAGGACACCTGGGAGCGAACCGAATGATTCACAAACTACGGCAGCGCTACTTCTGGCTGAGACTCCGAGCAGATCCTGGTGGTACACCTGGACCGCCTCGCACGCTACGATGGGGCTGTTCGTGGGCGAACAGCTTTGAGGAGGGAGCAGTGTAACGGGAGCATTGGAGCACCCTGTAACCAGCTGGGAACGGAATGCAGGGGGGAGGACCGCATTAGCCACACCTTCCCCTCGTTTGTCTTGTAGTATTTGACAGGCAGTGGTTGGGAGGAAAAACATCAGTGGGCGTCTGTTTCTGCCCACCTGGTTCCAGAAATTACGGAGTCTGGAACATTCTCCTGGTCACTAGAAACCGGCGATATTCCTATAAAGAGGGTTCCAGACAGACGGAGTGATGAGTCAGTCAGTTGTTGAGTTGGTTTTGGTGTAGTCAGTCAGTTGTTGGTTTGAGTTGGTCAATCAGTTGGTTAGTGAATGAGGACAGTTCTTGGTGTAAGAAGAGTTAGTCAGTGACGTGTTAATGAACGAAAGGATTGTGAATGAGAAGACTGTGCGTGCATCGGAGTTTATGTAATCGCGAGTACAAGTGAAGTTGTAACGGACGAACTGGTAAATTGTAATTGTGTGCAGCAAGTAATTTTGGGTAATTGGCAAGTGTTAAACTGTAAGTCGGTAGAAATAAAGAACATTGTTGAGTGGTGTAATTGGACTTTTTATTCCACGAACCCACAAAGTCACAATATGGAGGGACAGGAAATTCGGCGGATGTAGTTAACCTACCCAGGATACGCCTAGCAACCAGGGCAAAACCCTGAGAAACCCCATGGGTTGGGTAGTTCGGCCACGGGAATCGAACCCGGACCTGCCGAATGGGGGCCACAGATGAAACCGCCTCAGCCATCGACAATATCACGAGATATATAGGAGATTTTTAACTTGTAGAAAAATAGGAGAGAGTCATACAGTATCGGCCACCATGCAGTACCGGCCACTACTGTGATTTCCCTTTCTGCTTCCAGTAAGCAGTAGCAAGCTTGTACATCCACGTGCGCTATAGTCGAATATCTTCTCCCACTCTTCAATTGTTTGTCTGCTGTGAGTGCTTTATGGTAGTTAGTGTAGCTTCTTAGCGCACGGAAGATGTTCTGAGGCCTATAGCAGCGCTATATTTGCGATCTCTGTAAACAAGTGTGAACTGAGCAGAAATAGTGACAATAAGTTCCCATGCTTTTGTATTCTAATATTGTCGTGTATGTGGCAGTGCAATGTATCACTGACAATCTATATTGTAACAGAAAACGCAGTGGCCGATATTGCAAGGCACTTTCTACAAGTCTTATAATTCTAGCTCTTTTACTTTCGATGTAACAAGGTACTGTCACCTAATTATCGGAAGGCACGGCCAGCTAGCAGCAGGGTGGGCGACCGGAGGTATTCAGCCCACGCTTACCCATTTATCTTGTAGCGTTAACGAGGGGCATTGTTGGAAAACATCACTAACTATCTCTTTTCCCTCACCCGGACGTCTGGAACCGTCATGATGATGCACTGAACCGCGATACTTCAAGAAACTGGATCTTCCCTATATAAGGCCTGCAGTTGGCTAGTCAGTTGAGTTCTTGGCGAGCAGCCGTAGGAGCGCAGTGCTAGTGAACGGACTGGAAGACTGTGTACGTGTATCAGAGGAGTTGTATGTAATTTTGAGTGTAGATTGGACCTGTGACGGACGAACTGGTGATTTGTAATTGTGTGCGCTACGTAATTCTATGTAATCGGCAAGTGTTCCAACCGTAATTTGGTGGAAATAAAGAACATTTTGAGTTTGGGAAATTGGACTTTAAATTTCACGAACCCACAAAGTCACAGTACTATATTTAAAACTAAAAATTATTACATTATACTACCTATAGAACAGGTCTTGAGGTAAGAGAATACTATCGTAAGATTCCGATTAACCGCCACAGTTACAGAGTAAAGTCAAAAAACTTAACCCGGCCGATACTGTGCGACCTTCCCCTGTTATTCTAAATTTTATTCAATTGAAATAATCATTGCAAACAATAATTTGCTACACCGTAATTCAAACTTACAACCCGCGGTGCTGTAGACAACCGCAACACTTTCCTTGTCGGAGATGAACGTTGGGCCGGATCACATGGGCCCGCGATCAATGGTCTCTGCGCACTTTGCCAGTCGGGAGTACACACCTCCCTCGCCGCCCTTCTCTCCTCTTCCTAAATCGTATTCAGCAAAGCCTGGGGCCAGTTAGTTGCGGCCCGTTATATGAAGCTTTAGAATCATGTGATTCTTGTTGGAATTTAATTGTTTAGTCGAGAAAACGAATTAATAGAGTGGATTATTCATTTAAAACTCCCTTCCATTCATTAAAAGTAGAAGAATAACTGATATTAAACGATTAGGTAGATGGTAGCGTGTCTGTCTCACGTTCAAGAGCTTCCCAGTTCGAATCCCGGTCAGCGTGAGTTACCTGAATAAGATTTTTCTAGGGTTTCCTTTATCCTGATAGACGAATGTCGGGTAACTCTAAGCTCCTTGGACCCCGGACTCATTTGAGCATCATTTCACCCAATTCATTCATCGTCCGATATGACTTAACTTTGGAGGACGTAAATTACAACAAAAAACGAATATCTGCATATCAATCGAATAATTTTACATTTACGGAACAAGATGACAAAAAACAAAAGATTTTCCATAACTGTCAGTTTCATAAGAAGCCGCACTTTACAGAGTTTTGAATCAGCTGTGTCTGAAATTCGTGAGATCAGGTTGATGATAACTTTGTTCTTCCCTCAAGAAAGCGACAGATTTACGGTTCTGAAGTGAACCTGGATTCAGATGCCACAGAAGTGTGTGATATAGTGGTCAGCCAAATGAAAGGGCGATTCCAACAGCCTCATATATTCAATACCTTTGGGATTATTGATCCAGAGAAATTTATTACATTCAGAGAGAATTTTCCCACTGACTCGGTGAGAAAATTTGCATCATATTACAATCCCGTGATCCCTTATGATAATTTAAAAAATGAAGTGTCAGTGATTTATCATAATAACACATTCAAAGATATCTTTCAGTCAATGACCTCGTAAGTTTTTTTCCACACTTTCAGAAAGCGTTTTATGAAGTACACAAAACACTGCAAATGTAACCTTCCGTTGGGCACGTCGTCTACTCTCGTGACGTAGATAGTCGCGATGTATCTGCTGAATACATATGACATTTGTGTTTTAGTATTTGTTTTCAACTGTTTTAAAGCGAATGCACGTTATTATGAATCGGAAGCGATTCTCAGATATAGTCATCCTGAAAATATTGACACCAGGGTCATCTGTTGTCCAGAAGTCGTGAATAGTTTGCTGTCCTCCGCGGAACACACCAGCAAGGTATAATAACGCAATAAAGACTTTCATTTCATTTATGTCTGTGTCTCTGCAATCGCTCTTACGTTCATATTTCACTTTTGAAATCATCTGTGTGTCTGTTGGTGTATAGCACAATTATATTTAGAATATCGTCACTGACCAAAAGTTTCCTGCAGTCAAATTCAGTTTTCATAGTTTTGGCATTTGTTACAACTCAAGGCAACTTTATTGTTATGCCGCGCCGTGGCACAGTCGTTAGACCGCTTGGATTTCACCAAGGCGGCCCGAGTTCGATTCCAGGCGATTTGTGAGATTGTGAAATTTGCGAGATTTGTAATGGCAACACGGCGCTGGGGCGGGTTTTATCCAGGATCTCCGGTTTCCTCCGCCATCTCATTCCACCGGTGCTCCATCTTCATCTCATGTATCATCAATGTCATCGCCTGCGGTGCCGTATGTAGTAAAAGGGGGCGTTAAACACTACACATTTCATTTCATGTTCTGTATAGGTGTCCACAGATCGTGTTTCAGTTCTGTCTTCATATTCGGAATCAGTTTCTACAAAATTATCCTCAATCGGCAGCGCATCATCGTCGAAACGAAGGCGATGTAACTGCTCCAAATCCTCAGGATTTTCCAAATCATATACTTGACTCATTTTCAAACCTACGATTAACGGAAATAAACGTTCACATTTTCCTTGCAACAGCACCACCACTTATATCAGCATTCTCTAGCAATGACGTGATTGCATCCAATAGCGGCGTCAATGCATAACGTGAGTTGGCACGATGTATCTGACAGATACAACAGCACACACGTGATGACTTCTGCCTCGTTAGCATTAGGGGAAATGGTTGAAATTTACAGGAAACAATAACAATGATATGATGGAAGATGTCCTGGCTCGGCAAGCTCTCACCTCTATTTATTGCCATAATAATGAAACAAATATAGGTCATGTATCTCACAGATACATGCGCGACTGACAAAGGCTTAAAAACAACTGGAGTTTCAACAGCCGAAGCACAGAGAAATTTCAGTGTATTGTAAACACTTAAGTCTTTCCTTTTTTTATTATGGGTCAGGATACGTTTAGCACTATTACGGAGTTTATTTGGCACTGAAAATTGTTGTTAATGTACCTAACCCCTAAGCGGGGCATCCTTCGGAGGAAGGATGAGGCAAGAGGGGAAAGAGGGCAGCCAACATAAAGCCCCGAGACTACCGCCAACACTTTTACCCTGAAGGAGACCAGCAGATGAGAGATCCTGTGAAATGCTAATGGAGATGAAATTATGCTTCCCAGTATTTGCCTGGCGACCCGGGAAAACCCCGAACAAACCCATGTGTCGGGTAAGACAGCCAAAAAATCGAACCGGGTCTCCCTAATGCAGGACAGAGGAACCATCACCCTCGGTATTATGAACCAAGGTAGGCTTAATTCCTTGGCTACTTGTTCCATTCACAAAGAGGAAATTGGAGAAAAACCTAAATTTAAAGACAGAGATTGAAATGTTTTTCGCCTAGAAAAATAGACGTGCTCAGCTATTGTACCAGTAACACTGCCACTTGAGTTCCAGTTTCCCCTTTATCATTAGTTACCTGCCTGATGTTTAAACATGCATAATGTTTGGCCACATTTCTCTTCTTGCAATTTTTTAGTAGTTCAATTAAAGGTGATCTGTTTTAAAGGGTATAGCCCCACCTGTTCTTCCATTACAAGCATCGTCAGATGTCGCCCCACCAAGAAAAGTTCTCACGAGCCCCCACTGGTTAGAATATCAGATCTGACTGTGCACCATAAGCTATTAAATATGAATGAAGTTAACCTCAGGGGCTACTTTATTCCAAGAGAGCATATCGTCACCGTGTGGCATTGTTATGCGGCTGCCACATGCCGGAGCCGGGCGCGTGTGTAGGAGAGAAAGCTACTGAGAGAGGCACCAGAGCATTTGGTCTATTGTTGTTGCCGAGAAATTTCTTGGAAGGTCAGCACAATTCTAGAAACAATAGCTGGGAGGTATGGTTTTAATAAAGACTTTATAAATGAAAAATATTTAATAATTGAAATATAAAAACAAATTGTTAATGATATCTCTACCCTTAGATAAATAAGACGATTATAATTTTAAAAAATTTACTTTGTATTTGAATTTATTTCTCATCGTTCTTCTACATACAATTTCATTGATACATTGACATTTATAACATTTCTTTCACACAATAACAAAATGACTTATTCACATTGAACATACCCTTCCTACCTGCTTGCCCCAAGTCTCGGTCTCAATACACATATCACCTGGGTTTCCGTGTATTGATGACCGTCCTCTCCCTTGTATTCCTCTTTCTAGTTTGTCAGCCCTTAATTGTTATTTATTCTTCATCAATCTTACCCATTTCTCTCTAACTTTCCCCAGATATTCACCTATACTTCTTACATTCTTTTCTCTTTTTACCAATAGCATTGTGCTTATTATTAATACCTCCCCCATCCCTAAAACTGTCCCACCTTTGTTGCCAAAATTCTCCTCCATATCTTTGTTTGTTTTCAATAAAGTACACTATGCCAATCTGTATCCCCTTCTCCACACATTGGACATTTCCCTGTATACTTTCCATATCTAATCCCTTTCAAATTTCTAACTCCTGTCCTGCCCAGGCAAATCCTTCTCGCCCTGACTTATTACACATATCTATGTACTTCTCCCTCCCCCACAGGCCGCGCCGTGGCTCAGTGGTTAGACCGCTTGGCTCTCACCAAGGCGGCCCGGGTTCGAAAGTGCAAAGTGAGATTTATGGTGGACAACACGGCGCTGGGGCGGGTTTTCTCCGGGATCTCTAGTTTTTCCCGCCATCTCATTCCACCGGTACTCCATCTTCATCTCATGTATCATCAGTGTCATCGCCTGCGGTGCCGTATGTGGTAAAAGCAAGCGTTGAACGCTACACATTTCAAATTCCCTCCCCCACACAGTTAAAAAATGTACTTACCATCCTTGGGTTAATAAACATTGTCAAAATATGTTTAAAAAGTTTGATATAACTTTATTTCCTCAAAATAAACATAGTATTAAAAATTTATTGAATTTCTCTATAAAAGATAAAATTCCTTATAACATAAAATGTGGTGTATTTATCAGTTTAATTGTTTCGATTGTGACAAAGCTTATATTGGAAAGACAAAACGTAATTTGGAAGTCAGAACGAAAGAACATTTTCGTAACATTAAGTTTAAAAAAGTGATAAATCGGCCATAGAGGATCATTTTTGGTCATTTAGCCATCAAATAAATCCAGAAGTTATATTATTAAAACAATTAAATGGTCCGATAGATTTAATGGTTTGGGAAAAACATTTATTTAAATAAACAAAGATCGCGTAATGAACTTTGAAATCCCGGAAGCAGATTCTGTTTTTGAACTTGTTTTATTTTCAGATTTTGATAGTACTTACAAGAACATGAAATGGCGATCCCGGACAACTTATAAGAACTTCTTATAAGATAAGTGAAGTTTTAAGTTGCAAATTGTTATATTTGTATACACAGGCAAGGTGTGAGAAGCGGCAATTGTTTGTTGGTTATTGCGACAATCGACGATGGGAGTGTACCGCAGTGATTTCATTCATTTGTTTTCGTGCAGCAAAACACCGAGTCAGCCTTGAAGACAGTTGATTGTAAATTTTACGTCTTTTTACTAGAGCAATAGTTGTTTTAAATTTCTGAAAACCAGATTTCCGAAAGTAGTAAACCATGCACTCACAATATTGTATAAAATAAACTTATTATACAAGTGTTTCAGGTTAGACTACATTTCATTAAAATGATAATGGCCGGTTTCACCAAACAATGATACATTTTAACACTATGTTAACGTATATAACATTGAAGACAACGCAAATTCCGTTTTATTGAACAATATTAAATTTTAGAATGTGTCTACATTGCTGTGAAGTTCTGTTAAGACATTTAACAAATGTAATAAGTTAGAAAATGGCTGCCACAAACAAGGTGTTGTTGTGAATTTATATTTGAATGGCATCGTACGGGAGAAACAACCATATTAATTGGATTCGTAGAGTCTGACAAGTTGAGTGAGATGTACCCTCATGTCCGAAGACCCCGGACTCTGTCACCCGAGCGCGATAGAAAACTGCGGGGACTTTCCTTGGAGCAATACCTGGAGTCTAAAAAGCCGCTCCATCGACAACAACGTCAAGATGGGTGGAAGTGGATACGCCACTTACGCGCGTCAATCCCGCAGGGAAGACTAATGATAACCTGGTGGGGCCATCTGGTGCTCTAGCAAACCGTCTAGCTCTACACGCTAGTAAGTGGGAAATTTTAGGTAACTCTCTGCCCCCTCCGGGCGGCCAAAGCTTGGCCGGTGGTACTCGATCTTCCGCGGGTTACGGAAACACACTGCCCCCTCGAGTCCAACGCAATCCGAACAACTCCCGTTCAGAAAGGGGCTCGTATCTTCGGTTTGAGATTTCTCTAGTAACGTCAGAGGTACCACGAGTGCTAAGGGTCCGCAGCGCTCGCACCACAGCAGCTGAAGTGGACGGATACCCTCCCCTACGGGACTATAAATGCATGGTTCTAATTCCTATGCCTCAATTATTAATTACCCATTATTTTTCTGAAACTGGCAAATTTCATTTAATGTTATGTGATGATGTTGCTATTTCCCAAACGACATTTTTAATTCCTGAAGCAATTTTTTTTTAGGAAGAAGTTGGACACTGTTTGATCGTTAATAGGATAACACAGTTGCGTCCAGTGTGGTTTTGCGACCAGTTTTAAACCGTTTGAAATACTCTTTTGGTCCTGTGCTTTGTTTGTTTACTGGACCTGCATAAAATACGTGAATTTCACTCAAATTCCTCACGAAAGTCCGCTCCATTCGATAATTTCATATTTGTTCTTACATAGTAACTATTTGTATAATTAACGCTTTTGGTTGCTCTGCATTTAGATGTTTCATTAACACAGGTATTCCAACCTCATCACATGGCAAGGAACGTAACGATTTTTCTGGTATTGACACAGAGAGTGCGGACAAAAGTACATCGCAACGCGTTTAGAAGCCGTGTACTTAGACCACCACTTTATTGAAGCTACAGTTTCCAACAGTTTACTGTAAGAGCTTCAGAAAATCCAGAAGTGTAATTATTAAATTTTAAGCAAACGATATGTTAAAATTCTTAATTCTGTCTGCTCCTGCGAAAGTATTCGAGCACATTTTGTATAACAGAATATTTTGGCATGCTGAATCTTATATTTCAGAATATCAGCATGGTTTCATTACTAAACGTTCTAATGTCACAAATTTGATTAACTCCATACAGCGTGTTTCCACAGGACAAATTGACACTATGTATACTCATTTCTCTAAATACTTGGATAATGTAGACCATGGCATCCTCTTATATAAACTTTCTAATTTTGGGTTCTCTGTCCAAATTTTAAACTTAGTTTCCTTCTATCTGTCAAACAGAAAACAATATGTTAAAATTCATCAGTCAGAATACTTTGGTTTTACTGTTAATTCCGGCGTTCCTCAAGGATCAAATTTGGGATGATTATTTTTAATACGGTGTACCAAACTGTATCAGTAATTCCAAATGTCTTTTATATGCTGATGATCTCAAATCATATAGGAAAATTTACAATGTTTACGATATAATGAAGTTACAACAAAATCTGGATAATGTTTATAAATGGACCTTGGAAAATAAACTTCATTTCAATATTAAAAACGTTCCCTTATTATCCTTACTAGAAAGAAGCACTACCTAAATTCTAATTACCATTTAGACAGATTTCCACTAGCTAGAGTGAATGCCATCAGAGATTTAGGTGTTACCATGACCCAAGACTTTTCTTTTAGTCAACACATTGTAATTATAACGAAACAACTCTCTAAAAAATTAGGTTTTGTATTCGGAATCTCCATAGACTTAAATGATACTGAAGTTAGGTTAATTTTATACAAAAGCCTTGCCCGAAGTAACTTGGAATATGTCTCAGTTGTATGCTCAACTATGTTTAAATGCTATAACAGTCACCTGGAGAAACTTTAAAAAAGATTTCTGAGATGTATATACCACAAAACCCACAGCGTATTCACTTATCAGTGCACTCCATATATGCAACTGCTAAATGACTACAAAATGGTGTCAGTCTTTGTTCGTATAATAGTTGCTGATCAATTGCACCTTTATAAACTTGTGAATGGCCTGGTATGAAGTAAAGAATTATCCGTAGGGCAGGGGATCCGTCCCCTTCAGCTTCCTTGCAGTGGGCGCTGGGGCCCCTAGCACTCGTGGTACCTCTGCCGTTACTAGAGGAACCTCAGTCCGAACTGCCGAGCCCCTCCCTGATTGGGAATTGTTCGGATTGGGTTGGACTCGAGAGGGCAGTGGTTCCCGATACAAATGGGAGATCGGCTACGTCTCCAGATAGGGTTGAGAGCAGCCATATATTCCCACGTACTAGCCAGCATAGCTAGTAGAAGGTCTGCTAGATCAACAGGTGGCCCCAACGTGGTCATATCGGTAGCCTTCCCATTTTGTATTTGGCACGCGGAAATGGCGTATTCACTTCCATCCCGTCTTGAGTTTATAGGACCAGATGGGGGGTCTTGTTAGTCTCTAGGTCTTGCCCTATGGAAAGCCCCACGGAGGCTCCGGGTGCCCTTTTGGGACAGCTCCTTAACTCCCTGGTTGAAGGAGGCGAGGGTCTTTGGACCTACGGGATCCGGGACTAATTGGAGTAGAGCCTCTGCAGTTAACGTGTAGTGAAGTATTACTTAGTCAAATGAATTTTAATGCCAACATTGCGAATTTCAGAAACCGTTAATTGCTCCAGGTTAGAACACCAAAAACTCCATCGCATAAAAATTCCCCTATTTTAAGGTTATGTGCCCAGTACAATGAACTTTCTTCTAATGTGGAACTGGATCATAGCTTCTCATACAAGCAATTTAAGGAATACTTATATACAGGAATTAACGGAATGTGATTCTTAATTGTGTAATTTATGTTTTATGTTCAATGATAACATAACTACCAATGTCCTATCTTCGAGTGTAGTGTAGTGTTCAACGCCTGTTTTTACTATATACGGTACCGCAAACGATGACACTGATCATACATGAGATGAAGATGGAGCACCGGTGGAATGTGATGGCGGGGGAAACCGGAGATCCCAGAGAAAACCCGCCCCAGCGCCGTGTTGTCCACCACAAATCTTACTTTGCGGTCCCCTGGGATCGAACCCGGGCCGCCTTGGTGAGAGCCAAGCGGTCTAACGACTGCGCCATATATATAGTTTTAGTCTTTGTGTTTTGTATTCTTGTTTGTTACTCTTTGGATTGCACTTAAATTTGTATATATTTAGTATTAGTTTTATGTATTACATTTTGCATTGTCCTTTGTCTTACTTTTATATTTATATTTAAACATTTTTGTAAGTTGTTATATATGTAGCTACTGTAATTGGAGCATTGCTCTGTTGTAACACAAATAAATAAATAAATAAATAAATAAATAAATAAATAAATAAATAAATAAATAAATAAATAAATAAATAAATAAATAAATAAATAAATAAATAAATAAATAAATAAATAAATAAATAAATAAATAAATAAATAAATAAATAAATAAATAAATAAATAAATAAATAAATAAATAAATAAATAAATAAATAAATAAATAAATAAATAAATAAATAAATAAATAAATAAATAAATAAATAAATAAATAAATAAATAAATAAATAAATAAATAAATAAATAAATAAATAAATAAATAAATAAATAAATAAATAAATAAATAAATAAATATGTATCATCATTTTAAGGCTCAGGCGAATTCGTCCATGGCTGGCTTTCGGGAGGCCCGGGTTGGATTCCCTTTGCCTGCCTACCTGACCCATGGGTTTTTTCGGGGGCTTTCCCGGGTACCTAGGCACATGGTCGTAGGTTCATTACATCCGCCGGATTTCCTGTCCCTCCATTTCATCTGCATTATCATTTCATGTCATCTCTCATCTGGTGTTCTCTTTCAGTGTAGAAGTGTTGGCGGGTGTCCCGGCGGTGCATGGCAGGATGATATGCTCTGAGCAAAACTACTTCCTCCTCCGGTAGGTTGGTTGCCGGTATTAGCTCCTCTGCTGAGACCATTTCGGAACCACCAGACAGGGACCTATGGGGCTCAGATCGGCAGCTTGGTACCATTAGGGCTCGGCTGCTTGGCTTGTTGCCGTCCTGCTGTGGGAGAGTGAGTTCTTTGTCCTGGCCTGTCGGTGGAAGTGTCTATCCAAGTATGCTGTAGGGACCATTTCTGGAGTGCCAGTCAAGAACCTTTGGGGCTGGTATTTCCTGCCTGGAAGCATTAGGGCTCGGCTGCTGGGCTCATTACGGTCCCGCTGTGAGAGAGTGAGTTCTTTGTCCTGGCCTGTCGGTGGAAGTGTCTATCCAAGTAAGATGTAGGGACTATTTCTGGAGTGCCAGTCAAGAACCTTTGGGGCTGGTATTTCCTGCCTGGAAGCATTAGGGCTCGGCTGCTGGGCTCATTGCGGTCCCGCTGTGAGAGAGTGAGTTCTTTGTCCTGGCCTGTCGGGGAAGTCTCTATCCAAGTAAGCTGTAGAGACCATTTTGGGACTGGCAGTCAGGAACCTTTAGGTCTCTTATTTCCTGCCTGGAAGCATTAGGGCTCGGCAGCTGGGCTCGTTACCGTCCCGCTGTGGGAGAGTGAGTTCGTTGTCCTGGCCTGTCAGGTGTATTCTCTATCCAAGTAAACTGTAGGGACACTGCCCTCCTGGCTCCTTGGGGCGGCCGCGCTCCGTCTCCTTCGCCTCATCCTTCCTCCCGGGGGTGCTATCCGAGATTCGAAATCGGGACCTCTTGAATGCGAGGTAGACACGCTACCATCTACGCTACCGAGGCTGGTAAACTGTAACTCCGATGCACGATTTCACCAACAGAAGTTGACATCGACGTTAACAAACATAAGGAAACAATTGTCACAGCGCTAACACTACTGATAAATTTCTTACATTTCACCAAACTTTTTTTCTGAAAATGTTAACAAACACGTGTTAACGCCAAAAAACTTGTAAATCTTACAGCTATAGAAGGCTATAGATGATTCGTCTTATTTTTTGAACGTACTGCGATGTGCTTTTGTTTTTATTTTCGTCTGCACACAGGGGACAAATGGCCGGTGAACAAAACCTTAAACAAAAACAATGAGACAAATTTCTCTTTGATGGAGAAAATTGTTAATTGAATTCGTGACGAATTGTAAGGATATCGTGGAAAATAAGAGAACGGATGCGGTGAATGTAAATGAGAAAGATGTAGCGGGGAAAATATTGGAAACGAATTTCATTCAAATGCATGTGTCACTTCTACAAGCATGAAACAACTTAATATTACGTAAATTTAAAACGAGGTGTGAAGAAGGATATGTGACGAGTGACTTAAATGTTTCAAGACGGGAGGTGGACAGTGTATTATCCATAAAATCGCAAACGTATTAATACTTCAAGCAAAGGCGAGGTCGGCATATTTCTTGCGATGCGTGTTGTAACCTCTCTTGAACTTCCGCAGTAACCTTCATAGCAACTTCTTTGGACAGTCTATACCTGTGTAGAAAATTTTCTTCTGATAGCTACTCAAAATCGTTTCTCCTATAGGCCATACTCTATTACGAATGCCATTTAGATGGTCTTAAATATAGCAAATCGACATCAGCAGCTTAGTTTATGCCCGCCATCTTGACTATTTACAATTGCTAAGGACTTAACAACAGAAATTTGTCTTTTTAGTTTAACAAGAGATTTAACACGAGTGTGAAGCTAACACCAGTTGGTGAAATGCAATTGTTCTTTTAACTATTGCTAAACTGTGTTAGGTATTACGATATATTTGTGAAATCGGGTATGAATGTTCAGAAATGCACGTACGTATACCAGATCTGAAAGTCGGAAACACAAAGAAAGCCCTTCCAATTTAGAAAGTTGTGGTATTCTTGAGGAAGGGGATCCGTTCCCTTCAGCTACCGTTGTGCGGGCGCTGTGGAGCTTTAGCACACGTGGTACCTCTGACGTTACTAGAGGAACCTCGGGCCGAACTGCCGAGCCCCTCCCTGATTGGGAGTTGTTCGGATTGGGTTGGACTCGGGGGGCAGTTGTCTCCGATACCCGTGGGAGATCGGGTACGTCTGCGGACGGGGTTGAGGGAAGCCATATATTTCCGCGTACTAGTCTGCATAGCTAGTAGAAGGTGTGCTAGGTCACCAGGAGGCCCCACCGAGGTTAATTGGTAGCCTTCCCCTTTGGGGTTGGCGCGCGTAAGTGGCATATCCACTTCCGTCCAGTCTTGAGTCCACAGGACCAGATGGGGGTTTGTTAGGCTCTAGGCATTGCCCTATGGAAATCCCCACGGAGGAGCTGGGTGCCCTTTTGGGACTGCTCAGTAACTCCCTGGTTATTAGAGGGGCGGTCAGTCTTCACTTTGTGTGGATTGCCCTGGTAAATACCCTCGAACTTTATATATATATTCTTGAAGATCACGTGGGATGTCCTCTTGGCTAAGACTTTGGTAACAAGGATTCCTTCATGCTCTATCAGCTATGTTTTAAGATTGTGGTCGATATTATTATACACGTCTCACAATTAAATTTGCTTCAGAGGAACCATGAAATTGGCTTTAGAAATTCAGCTACACATTTTTCGGATACTTATGTAAGCAGCGGCATATTCCGTATTTTGAAAGGAATGTTTTGCACAATATTCGCGTAAGTCCGACACGTCCATAAAATTATACAGATCATGATGACGTTGTTTATATCATTGCTGAAATGAGCAAAAGAACAACATGCTCGTTGGTAATTACATTTAGAACTTTTTGACATGTTTCTCCCTGCCTGTCACATACCTTCAGTCTTTTAATGCATTCGTAGACCTAATTGTATATATACTTTCATCTCTCACACTATACAGAACAAACACAAAACACCATAGCAAAAATAATAGTGTGATCCATATAAATCTGAACCGTTTCAAAAGGCCCTAACATGTATAGATGCTGGTGGAGGACACTTCCAATATTTTCTCTGAGATATAAATGGTGTAGTGTAATCTTCAGGCGCACATGTATCCTGGTGCACATCTGCAATATGTGGCTCGCAGGGCTGAAAAGGTCATCGCCGCTTTAGGATGTTTGATGCCCAATGTTGGTGGTCCTAAACCTAGCACCAGGAAACTTCTTGGTAGTGTGGTACATTCCATTCTTCTGTATGATGCACCAGCTTGGAAGTCTTGTATTAATAAGGCTATCTATCGAACGTGGCTCGAGCGCGTACAAAGGAAGGTTGCACTGCGTATCTGTGTTGCATATAGGACTACCTCCACCAGGGCTCTGCAGGTTGTCGCTGGGATTATACCAAGGCATCTCCTGGCGAAGGAACGCGCCTATGCACATGGAAATGGTTCGCAGCAGCACAGGCTCTTGGTTCGGAAAATTATCATTCGACACTGGCAGGCGGAGTGGACCCAGGAAACCCAAAAGGCACAGTGGACCAAGTTGTTGATTCCCAAGATCCCACCCTGGCTGTATCCCAAGCATGGCGAAGTTGGGTATTATCTCACACAATTCCTGACCTGCCATGGGCGATTCCAATCTTACTAGAACCGCATGGGGCTCCATGCCACCGACCTCTGCTCGTACTATGGACAAACGGACACCCCGGAGCATACGATTTTAGATTGCCCTCAGTGGCTTGACATCCGTTATCGCTGTTACGCCCAACTTGGTCAGGTTGTAACTTTGAACAATATTCTTTCACTTCTGCTGGAATCCAGGGAGAGCTGGCATGTTATATCTGCAATGATTACCTCCATCCTCAATGCGAAGGAGCAGGACGAAGGAGCTTACACTTCTAACACAGCATCACCTTCCACTTTTCAGGGCCTTAGGTGCTACATACCTTCCATTGGTACATTAGTACGTCGAATATCTTTCGCCTTTCTTCTTCAACTAATACCTATTGGTGGTTCCAGGAAGAAGTCTCTTTTGGCTCGCAGGGGTTTTTAGTTCATAAGTATCCAGCTCGCCAAAATCGGCGTCATTTAATGATTTTTCCCCTGCCTTAAAAAAAGGCGCGGCTCGTGCTTGTGTGCTACAGTGATACAGTACAATAGTTAGTTTGCTCAAACGAATGTCTTAACGTTTCTTTCTTTCTATGCTACATCGAAGAGCTCTGTATTTGCGGGAATGCTGTCCAATAAATGCACGTGACATAGTGGCGCATTGCTTTGAGACTATTCCTCTGAGTAGCAGTTTTTGCTTGGGATTGTGCTACGGCCAAACGGAGCACAGAAGCTCCGCTTCTTGCTGTAGTGTTTTCAGTTTCACCTGCAGTAGTTACAGGACACTAGTACCGCTAGAAGTGCTCTTGCAGGTATTTGCTTGCAGGCGGGAGTCAGGAATGTATGTTGGTACTACTGTCTTTTGTTATTTATAATTCAAATTATTGGCTTACACAAAACAATTGTGCAGTCCAAGCTATACGGTTATGGTTGATGGTATCAGCACATCTTTTGCCTGCACGAACATGAATTCGGTGAGCAGATCAATCAGTTACCCTTCCTCTAGAAGTAACCTGGAGGAAAAAGTGCAAATCAAGCTGTAGGGTAGGCAAACTCCAGAACTAATTATAAGGCAGGGTGCAAAATGAGGGAGAAATAATTCCTACATGTGGCATTTTAACCCCAAAGTGTATGATTATAACGGAGTATATGGACGCCAAGAAAGAAGTGCTCTGTTCTGCTTTCCATGCCTGCTCTTCGGAAACAATGATGCTTAAAACACAACGGGAGTGACAGATTTATTTCACCTAAATGTGCTTATTAGTAAGCTTAAACAAAATTTAAAGCATTTAAATATTGTACTAGATTCAAGTGCTTTAGGCAATATAAACATTGCGACACAGTTAAGCCTTTTATTTAGATTACGCCCTCCAAAGTTGAGCCGTACATATCAGAAGACCTGACTGAATCATAAGCAGCAAGCAGGCACATATTTAGAAGTCAATTTCCGGGGGGGAGGGGCGGGGTTGTCCAAAAATCTACGTTGAATTATTAGCTTTTAATAAATAATTAATCAGGGATGTGTTTTATCATGTTCGTAACAAATAAAACCACACGTAATATGTTATATTCACATAACTTTCTCCACCCAAGCTTCTACAAATTGTTCTTGTCTTGTTTCTAAGGATAAAGTCGGTAGAAGGGCCTTGCACATTGCACATTTTTGTTGTTGTTCTTCTACCTGGAATAAAGTGATATAAGCAGTAATCAGATATTTAAAAAGTCCGCCTCGGTAGCGTAGATGGTAGCATGTCTGCCTCACGTTCAAGAGGTCCCGAGTTCGAATCTCGGTCAGGGTGAGTTACCTGGATAAGGGTTTTTTCGGGATTATTCATTATCCTGAAAAACTAATGTCGGATAACTCTAAGGTCTATGGACCCTGGGCTTATTTGAGTATCATTTCACCCATTTCATTCACCGTCCGATATGACTTGACGTTGGAGGACGTAAATTAAAAAAAAGATGTTTTAAAAGCGAACCACTCATTGATGCATTTGAGGTATTACTTCCTCTTTAAAGAAAAAAGGAATAGGAGCTTAGAAGTTGAACGTTATATACCTTTAAGTACCGTAAGTGTCTGGGAATTCTAATCTACAAATTGTACTACATTGGAATTGGTTAAATTTGCAATACATTATTGTAACTGATATTATTTGTGTGTTCTAACGAGTTCTACAGCTGTTCTGTAACTTTCGTTTATCTCTTAAATAACTCATTTTTGCCTGACAGTGAATAGGGACGTTAAGATGAGAATATTGAATAAACTTTTTCGATTTATTTTAAACTAAATTTTATTTCAAATATGTATTAAAAGTTTGAAATGATAATTCATTTTGGGGGTCCGGAGCCCATGGATCCCCCTAATTACGTCACTGCCAGCAAGTTAAAAAAATACAGGCATGTGCTTTCGCGTATAATTGACTGCATTATGTTAGCAATGGAGAAGAACACTGCCTCTAATATGGAGGATTTTAACACCATAGTCATTGACAAGATCTGCAATAGAAACGAGCACCGCATGGACTTTATACTTCGACATTAAGGACACTGGGAGTTTATTGTTACCCGGACAAGGCTAATTTTTACCAACATTAAAATTTGAATATATAGAAAACTAAACATTATCAGAAATTGAAATTCGGTATGTTTACGGTATAAGGATGCATAGTAACTACTGTACAATTTTTTAAATTACGTTTACATCGGTCCATGCAAAAGGGGCATAAATCACATCGTGTGTCCTGAAAAAATATGGCACCCTATATTTTAGGCGCACTTCACTTGTAGGAATTTAAAGCTACATGCACAAAGTTTTATCCCAAATAGCCTAAGATACACTTTTATAATATCGACTAAATAAAAATCACATATAGTTTATACTATTCACAAGAAAAATTAATTAGTTTTGAGTAAAAAGACAGATAATATTTTCAAGGACTGAATATACGATTTTATCCATTTTATAATAATATGAATATAAATGTTAGCCAAATGTGTTCAAGGGACATTGAAAAATAATCACTACAAATTCCGTGTCAATATCGTTTATAGTTTTTGAGAAACATGCACCTAAAGTACGAAAGGTTTCGGGAAATCACGATAAAATATTAAGCACCATTCTCAGAAAGTGGGCGTATCATTACGCCGTCATCTTTAAATTGACGAATTAAAGGGCTTTAATACCAGCTGACGACCTATGTTATATATATCATTTTAAAGCTGAAGAATTATATAATTTATTAACATTGAAGCTCATACTGCATATGTGGACATTTTAAGTAAACATGGCCATCTGTAATTCAACGTATGTTAATAACCAAGCAGGCGATATAGATGATGCAGCAAATGCTTAGGTTTATTGAAATCCCAAATTGTGACGTAGGACCAATCAGAATTAAGTATTACGGTAACTTAGCAACCAAAAAAGAAAAAAAGAATCAATGATTTTATTCTTAAATTTTTTCTTCTGGCTTTAACTCTCGAAGAGGGTAGACGCGTTTTCGGTAAAAGACTTCTTGAAGGTATTGGAGTTCATTTATGAACGTTTAGTAAACGTTTAAAATATACATCGAATACGCAACGACGATAAATAATTTAAGTAAAAAGCCGTTGCATCATTTATAAATAAAGGGAGAACATTAAAATATAGTAAAAGGCTATATACATCAGTGGAAAAATTCGCATGTATAGAAGAAAATGATGTCGAGAAATATAATTCAAAGGATAGCAAAATGGTATTAATTATTTTATTCCATAGTTGCCCAAAAGTGAAATCCCTTTTGTATCGATACCACGTCTGAGAATTTTCACATCTCATCGCTCGCCGCAGCTGCCGGAGAGAGGATTTATAGACATGTTCGAAAACATCATCTTCACGGCTTTTAGACGAAAGGTTCATCGCTTCTACATCAAGGTAAGGTTTGGCTTCTACATGCGTCGCCACACCGAGGGAGCGCGAAACCTTTGCGCGTGTGGGGCGTAGATCTCACGAAGGGGCGAATCCAACTTCAGATATGTCACCGCATCGTGTGATAGATATCCAACCCACAAGGAGAGGAACCGCTCCAACATTAAAATCAAAAATGGATTTTTTGAAACCTATCGACCCCCCAGTGCCCTTAAGTAAGACCATGAATGTCCTTTAACAACAGGTAGCTTTGCAGTGCACTCCTAATTTTATCCAGCAGCCGCCAATGGTAATCTCCCAATTGTGTATTATATTCTCCCAAAGTTGCACATGCGTGCTATTATTGTTTCAAAAGTTATGGCACATTGAAATGGTTCAGGTTTATTTGGATCGCACTATACAATCAACTGAGAATAGCTGGAAAACATAACTTCACTGGACTCATTCAGAAAAGAGAGTATCTCAGAAAGAAAATAACCCTCTTAGCACAGAAGATGCTACTAAATGTCATATCGGATCGTTACTTATTGCCCACCCTATAGTTAAGATCCCCGTTACTTTTGAAGTTAGGTTTTGACCACACTCACCTCATCTTGGTTCTCATCCAAATTGGAGTAGGAGGCACAGTCTTCGCAAACTTTCTGCTGGCATTCGAAGCATATTCTAAAGAAATCTTCCGGCTTGAAACTTTTCAGACACACTCAACATGTTCCTGTGCGACACGGTGGCTTCACTGCATCCGAATTCCTGAAAACATTAAAATAAAATATTATAGAGAGAAAAAGACACGTCCTCAGGCTTTGCACTGCATTTGAGACTTCATCGTGGTTTGAAGTCCCCTGAAAAATAATAGGTATCTGCGTATGTATACACAATAAACCTAAATTCCAATTGTTGAATAAACATTAAGCTGGAAAAAAAAATTGGAATTTTTATTTTTCAAAAGTGGTTCTAGAAATTTTTATTAAGCTAACCTGGAATTCTCATATATCTTAATTTTCACTATAGCCATTTCTAGAGTTAAAAAGCTGCATGCATTACAACAGAAGAAATCACAGCTTGGTCTGAAGTGCTCAATATTGATCTACAAATTTCTTATACGCCCCATAATTTCTTGCGCTGCTCCTGTATGGGGTGTACATTCATCGACTTCAGGTTACACAAAACAAATTTCTCCGCAGTATTACAAATGCTCCATGGTTCATTAGAAATGATCAACTGCATCAGGAACTTGGTATTCTTCCCATAGATCTGTAATTCAAATTGATATCAAAGACATTCTTCGTTAGATTATTGAAGTACCAGGCCCTGTAACCTATGACATTGGACGACGAAAATTCGAAAGGACCAGATTGAAAAGAAAACTACCTCAACACATCCTGCTCACTGATTCAGGAGATAGCGTCTTTTCTCACTAATTCAAAGTTTATCCTCTACTTTTCTCATAAACACCACTGATCATAATCTAGCTTCGCATATCTAACCTAGCTTTTCAATTGTTATCCATCTTATTTAATGTTATTGTATGTGTTAGTTATCCTGTTATATATTTTCTCTTTTATTATCTTTCATTTAAATGTGTTCTTAATTATTCTTTGTTTGTTTATATTATAAATCTATCACCTATTGTATATGTTAGAGATGGCTACGCCGTGGCTCAGTGGTTAGCCCACTTGGCTCTCACAAAGGCGACCGGGGTTCGATCCCAGGCGACCGCAAAGTGAGATTTGTGGTGGACAACACGGCGTTGTTGCGGGTTTTCTCCGGGACCTTCGGTTTCCCCCGCCATCTCATTCCACCGGTGCTCCATCTTCATCTCATGCATAATCAGTGTCACCGCCTGCGGTGCCGTATGTAGTACAAGCGGGGCGTTTAACACTAAACATTTTATATGTTAGAGGACAGAAATTCCTCAGTTGCTAATTTGTGTGTAGTGCTTATGTAATTTATCAATGGCCTGATTAGCATTTATTTATTTATTTTTTTTTTTTTTTTGTAATTTACGTCGTTCAAACTCAAGTCATAATGGACGATGAATGAAATGGGTGAGATGATGCTCTAACGAGTCCGGGGTGCATAGAACTTAGAGTTACCCAATATTTGTCCTTAAGGATAAGGGAAAATCCCGGGAAAAACCTTATCCAGGTAACTCACCCTGACCGAAATTCTAACTCGGGACCTGCTGAACGTGAGGCAGACAAGCTACCATCTACGCTACCGAGGCGGGCGGCTAGTATAGCAATATTGCTGATCAGTCAAATAATAAATTTTAAAAATTTATGAATTATATAATTTTTAAAAATAAATTATTTCATTCCAATCGTGTGTAGGCCAAGGTTTAGAAAGGTAGGGCCAGACCAAGGATTTCAAATCCCGGCTTTGATTGGGGTGGATTACGGTAGGGAGGGAATTCGGCTCTGCGGCAAACATGAGGGGCATTTCAGGGAGGAAGACTGGGGCGAGAGGAGACCAAGGAGTCACGAGTCACGACAGTGACTGAGGAGTCACGACAGTGCAGAGGGCATGGCACTTACCCTGGACCGGTTGGAAACTCCCCCATCAGGCCAGCAGAACTGTAATCAGGAAGGAAGAAGTGCTTACTGTTCGGCGCCACCGACTTTCTACACCGAAAGAGACCACCAGGTGAATGATGAAATTGAAAATCAGGAAATTTGAGGGATATATTTAATCTACCCAGAATTCGCGTAGCAAACGGGAAACAAACCCGTAAAAGCCCATGGGTCAGGTAAGCCCACCACGGGAATTGAACCTGGACCTCCCGAATGCGGGTCATAGACGAAACCTCCTGAGATATCCCACTCGGTAAATCCCGGCTATGGTATTGGATTTGTCAGTCTATCTTTCCAAATTCAATATTACTCTTATTGACTCTTACATTTTGAGCAAAAGCGTTTCATTCTGTGTGAATTTCATGTATCTGTGGAACTACAAAAGTTTAATAACGCTTCTCCCAGTGTTCGATACCCTTTGGCAGCGTCTCCAATATTTCTATCTTTCATGAATATGCTCCCGGCTGTTGCAGGACCAAACTTTTCCCTCAGAGTATACGTGGATGGATGTGGGATTGAACCACGCCACTTACGTTAACTCATTACATTTAATGGAAGCTAATAAATGAGTTATTTTATGTGAGCTGTTGACTATTTCGGTATACATAGTTTCTCAACCTTAGCATCAGAAACGATAACTATTGAAGTATTATATCTGATAACTTCTGATGCATCAGTAAATTTAGAGATCAAACTGTTTCCATAATAACAATGACAAAGGCAAGTTCCTATGCGTCACTAAATGATAATCGTAGATTCCGTTAAGGTGATTGCCAAGTATGTGATAACCTGAAAGCGATCATTAGATGCTGCGGACTGCCGATAATCGATCAGAGTAAAACACTTCTGTAAGACTTAAGAAAAAAACGCTAACTTTAGTAGTTCCACCTAAAACATGACTATTCCAGAAAGGCTTTCACCAATTTCATCGAAACGTCTAATTGCCTCAGATATTGTCACTAGCAACTATTTGTTATATCTCAACTGTGACTGGCGAAGGCACTGATTATTTCTCCTGGCATAATTGCCACTCGTGTGTCATTGTTTAGGTGCCCAAACGTGACGCTCAGATGCAAGAGTCCGTGTGGCTGACTAAAGTTCAACTTTTTTGCAGCTCCATCCTTTACGTTGCTACCTTCTATTAAATTAACTACAGAACAGAGGGGTAACTACACCAGCTCGCAGCGGGCTAACATACGTGTAAGAGGAAATTGTGTCCTGATATGCTGCATTTCCTTTCGCTAAATTCGTATGGCAATAACTTCAGCACAATCATACTTAGAAAGCACATTCAGTTGAGCTTTGTCTAGACACTTAGCGTGCTAATTAACTTTTTTAAACTTAATATGTGTTTGTTATTTTGCATTTGTTATGGAACACTAAGAACTTGACAGATAATTGTAATGTTTTATATGATGATAAGGAACATGTAACCCCTTACATTCAAATAACATTACCTATATCTATTCTTAAACGAAATATCTTCAAAACACTCATAGTTCTATCCTGTGATTTGAAATAAAGAATTTAACATTTGCAGAAAGTAACAGCATTTTAAAATTCAAACCAATAACAAAGAATATCTCAGAATATCACAGAAACAAATATTCACAATTGTGTGCTTTAAGGAGATTTGTATTTCTTTTTGTTGTAAGATTTAGCATCTCTGTGCTATGCCAGTTATGTTAAAGTACGAGGGCTGTTCAATAAAGATCAATCACATTTTTTAACAATATACCTTTACTCATCCTCATAATTTTGATTGTCATTCTCAAAATAGTCTCCCCTGAGTGTGATGCACTTGTCCCAGCGTTTCTGCCAGTCTTCAAAGACATGCTGGAAACAGATTTTGATATATCCTTCAAACTCGCCTCCGCAGCCTTCACCACTGCTTCTGATAATGGATAATGCCTCCCATGAAGGCGTTTCTTCAAGTTAGCGAATAGAAAAAAGTCACCTGGGGCTAAATCCGGACTATAGGGAGGTTGAAGGATGCAGTTCACGTTGATTTTTGAAAGATATTCAGCAACAGCATTGGTAATATGCGGACACGCACTATCGTGGTGCAGCATCCAGCCTGCCTCACGGAAATGTGGTCTTTTGCGCCTGATATGGACTTGCAATATTTTCAGAACATCTCTGTACTATTATCCAGTTACTGATGTGTGTACAAGTACAACATGCTGATAAAACATTCCATGAATATCAAAGAAGGAGATGACCATAACTTTCCCAGCAGAAGCAGCCACTTTTGCTATTTTGGGGGTTGGTGATGAAAGAGATTTACATACTGAACTTTGCTGTTTTCTCTCAGGACCAAAATGATGTAGCCAAGTTTCATCAGCAGTGATTAGTTTGAAAGAAACTGCTGATCTTCCTCTAACATCAACTTTAACTGCATGTTACCTCCATTGCAGTGGTATGCGATACTGAACATGTCTGTACTTGCCTGGTTCTCACAGGCGGGTACCTGGTACCGGGTACCAACAATAAAACTACTACGACGTGGTTGTTTCACATTAAGTTAACAGAATATAATAATATTGAATTTTAGTGCGCAAAATTATATCCGTAAAAATTATGATACTTCTTTATTGAACAGCCCTCGTAATTCAGAATGAAGGGGCTTCAAGCTTTATTCCCGGAATGTGCAAAATTTGGTTTAATCTGACATGAAATTGTTCAAAACATATGGTATTCTAATCAAAATTATTATCGACATTTTTGGATGGAACAAAATGTTTAAAAAATTATCCAAATATGTTTATTCCTCAGTGGTGGAATTTTGTTAAGAATGTACCTTTCTGCTACACATTGGAGTTACCATGGAATTTAAACTACTATTCATTTTGGAATTACGCAGTTTACGTAGCACGTACACGCGGACGTTTTTCTAAAAATGATTTTGCTTTTCTTTCAGAGAGTCCCCTATCATGTACTTCTAGTATAATCTTGCTATCAGTTTTTCGGTGGACTGCAATACTTTCTTTACCTACAATATACGTGGAACAGAAATGATAAGGATCTAGCAATTATATTTCTGCAGTCAAGTGGTACAGTAAAACCTGTCTAAAATGGATCCCATATATGCCAGAAAACCGGAAAGACGAAAATTAAGTTTCGGAACGGAGCTATTTCCCATGTAAAGTTATAATCTAACACAGAAAACTGCCGTTTGAGTACATAACCTGATTAAAATGCATTGCTTTATATGTAATGGCTTACAATGTACGTATTGTCACCCAATTATTGGAAGGAACGACTAACTGACAGCTGAGTGGAGTACAGGAGGCATTTAGCCCACGTCTACCCATTTATCTCGTGTCACTAACTGAGGGAATGGTTAGGAAGTGTCACTGGTCTCTGGCCGCCTGTTTCCCCTCCCCCTGACATCTGGAACAGTCGGGATACTTTATGTAACCCAGAACCTTCTAGATAGGTCAGTTGGTCTTATATAAGCGACGTGCGGGGCTGGAGAAGAGTTGAGTTCTTGGCGAGCAGCCGTGAGGAGTGCCGTGCTAGCGAACGGCCTTAAGACTAAGTACGTGTATCAGAGGAGTTGTCCGTATTTTGAGTGTGGTGTGGACCTGTGACAGACGAACTGGTGAATTGTAATTGTGTGCGCTACGTAATTCTATGCAATCGGCAAGTGTTCCAAATGTAATTTGGTGGAAATAAAGAACATTTTGAGTTTGTGCAATTGGACTTTTAATTTCACGAACCCACAAAGTCACAGTATATCAAAAATTGCAATATTTCTGAAAGCTACTGTACTTACACCGAAGTTCCATGAACCATAAAGTCAAAAGGGAAAAGGGAAAAGAAACCATTAGCTCTTATCAACTCTCTTCCAACACACATGCTAAGAGTACAACTGTTTTTTTGGTTTTCAATTTCATTGTTACAAGTGACGAAGTAGGAGTGGAAGAAAACTGTGAACTTTGGTGATTTTTAAAAAAACATTTCTGTGTGTACAGAAGTTCTGTAAAATGAGTTCTAAACATAAGAGATTTATGATTGGAGGAGAACATTTTGGTTGTTGAGGAACACGAAAAGAAGAAACGTCCAGCTAAAGAATTAACTGTGTTGGAAATAATCATTTCTTCCACACTAGCCGTGTGTAAGCTAAGACTAAGCCTCCTCCAAACCTTAGCCCAAAGACGGCTAGTGTGGAAGAAATGATTATTTCCATCAATTTACCTGAATAACATGGTGGTTTAACTATGAAGCCTGGGACTTGTACTTACAGTATAGTAAGTCGCCACAAAAGGTGCATGTCTCATAGCAAATGAGAATCCCTAGTGGTCTACCGGGGAAACGTATGAGACACTTGGAGAATTTAATGTCATGTCCGCACGTTGGCCATAGTAGCTCAGTGGTTAGAGCAACTGCACGGAGAGTGGGAGATCCGTGGCTCAAATCCCGGCTATAGTATTCAATTTTTCAGTCTGGTTCTGCTCATCCAGTTAACTGTATTGTTTAAAGTGGTGAGAACGTAGAACTATGAGACTTTGAAAAAATAGAAACTAAATACGAGATTTAAAAAGAAACAGCAGGGCATCTACAGATGTTTGACGGGGTAAATAGTGCTGGTTCGAGTGGTTTGTTAGTGCGCGCGCTAAAGAAATTTCCATTTCTGGATTCTTGTTTCAGACTAAAGCTTTAGAAACAACAAGAATGCCTCGAGAATTTCAAACATCGTCATAACATTGTTTTAAATGAGTGGTGAATCAAATGATGTTGATATGCACACAATTCCAGATTGGAAAGGGAAAGTTGAAAACAGACAGCGAAACTAGGCGATAAACTTCTTCTTCTTCTACCTCACAGCTTTGGATTGTTCAACCCGTTCCGGCTCCAAATTGGTCTGCCCATATATTCTTCGGTCATCCCAGGTTTCTTCTTCCTATAGGTTTAAAGTTTAAGGCTGTTTTTGGTATTCTGTTATTATTTATCCTCTTAACATGTTCTTTCCATTGATTTCTATTTCTTTTAATAGTACTTTTTACTTATTCTACTTTTAATTCTATCCTGACTACGGTTTTTTTTATCAATTTTTGTATATCCAGCTATTGCTCTTATGAATTTCATTTCTGATGACTGTACTGTCGTACTATTTTTTGTTAGTGTCCATGTTTCTGATTCATATATCAGAGTTGGTATTGCCATTGTTTTGGATAGTTTTATTATAGAGTCCTTTCTTGCTTTATTTTTAATGTTATTTTTATTGTACCTGTTATATAGTTAAATTTATTTATTTTCTCTATTATATTAGCTTCCCCTTGGTACGAGACATTACATCCTAAATACTTTAAGTGTGATATCTACCCAATTATTATGTTATCTAACACTGTTTTTGATCTTACTGGATTAATTCCTTTAAATGCCATGGTTTTGGATTTATTTGCTGATATTTTCATTCCATATTTTGTAGCAATTTTAACTAGGCCATACAGCATTTCCTGTAGGTCATCTTCATTTGTGGCCATTATTATTTGATCATCTGCATACAACATAGTTATCAATTTATCTACTGATACATTAATGCCTCCATTGACTTTATTCGACCAAATCCTTACTATTTCATCAACATAAAAATTAAAAGTGCGTTTGATAAAGGACAACCTTGTCTTACGCCACCATTAAGTATTACTGGTTCTCTTTTATTTATTTTTATTTTTGTGTCAATGTACATATTTTAATAACAAATTGTTATATGTAAGTTAAAAAAATAGTACATAATACACATCAGCCTATTAATATCTACACTTCATCCTATATTGTTCCTTCACTGTAAGCCGTGGTGTAGCGGGCTAAGGAAGTATGTCTTGGTCCCTTGTCACGGAAAGCGGCCCGAGTTTGATCGCACCCCGCGGAGTGCGGATTTTAGGTTCCAGGTATAGGACCGTTGCACAGTCAGCATCGTGAGAAATGAGAGGAGCTTACGATAAGTAAGCGGCCCTGGTCACGAAAAAGAACGATCAAGCTGGAGGATTCCGAGATGCTGACCACATCCCCTCCCCGTATCGGTTGAATGAACGCCTATCTCTAACGTGCGTAATTGTGCGTGAGGCCGGCAGTCGGGTTGGTAGACCTTGGCCCTTTTAAGAGCTGTCTCGTCGGGGTTTATTACTGTAAATCTGTGCGACTATTTAGTTATTTCTTTGTATTCAAACACCAGAAGACGGAACAATCGTGTTCCGTTTTAAAGAGGGTTCACTGTAACATGGTATTAGGTACACACACATTTATTTTAATTCTAGTTTAGATATCTACTGCATTTCTCATATCGCAGAGCATAGGGCGATATTTATCTGCAACTAGCACAGTTTTCTCCACTGCTTCTCTGTGAATCAGGATCTTCTGTTTCTCTTTAGAGCAATAAAGATAATTGTTTCGATTAAACTTCCACGGCTATCCATTCTTGTAAATCAGTAATCCCCTTGTTCCTTGGAGGTTTCTTCAATACATTTCTTATACTGAGTCACCAAGGATCGCATTGGAACACGCTTCACTTGTTGTGCAGCAGGAGTCCTCCGTTGTTGCTGGTTTCGATGCCCCAAAGTTGCGGCAAAATATATAGCATGATTCGTGCTGGTATCTCGTTTCCTGCCCGCCTCGGTAGCGTGGTGGTAGTATGTCTACCTCACGTTCAAGAGGTCCCGAGTTCGAATCTTGTTCAGGGTGGGTTACCTGGATAAGTTATTTCCCGGGGTTTTCCCTTATACTGAAAGACGAATGTCGGGTAACTCTAAGCTCTATGGACCTCCGGCTCATTTGAGCATCATTTCATCCATTCAATTCATCGTCCGATGTGTCTTAACGTTGGAGTACGTAAATTACAAAAAAAAAAAAAAAAAGATTATCTCGTTTCCTACTTCGTGGATCTTACATTCGCCTAAAATATATGATTTGATGAAGATGTGTTCCCTGAAGTTATCAGGAAAATCCTTCATTATGCCTCGGATAGCCTTTAATATTCTTCTGTTATATTCTTACTTACGGAGCAATGAAAACTAAGTTACAAGGGTGGAAACGAGTGAAGAAATCATTAACATTTTGAATTTGAATTTCTATAAGAAATCAATCTTTTGTTTATTTCTTTTAACACCAAATCCATTACAATTCTTATCACACAACTTTGTACTGTGATCAGAATCAGTCTAATAGTACAAATTGAACTAACACTTAAATATTTTCAAGCAATTTAAAAGACCTCTTTGGCGTTCCAGAGAGAAAGAATTTTCTTTCGGTTTTTACACTAATAATATTTTCCGTCGTTATTATCGCTACCCATATATTATTTTTATATGATTGGCCGATTCACTACTACGTCACTACATTACGTAATACAATTATTACTACGGCCAATCACGAAATTACATATATTTTACACAAGTTTGTTTGTTTTTCGTTTCTAAAGTTATAAAATTTTTAACTTTTTAAATATAAGTTAGAACAACTGTTACACTTGAAAATGACACAATGTTAAACTTTCTCAATAATATTTATTCTAATTCTACAGATGTATACAGTACAGTTTCGGATGCGAAAATCTTCTATGAACCTCTATATCCGAAAGTTTTCTTTTAGGTATTTGTATTCCAATCAAGTTCGTTAGCAGGATATTTTAAATAATTATGTAAAGAAAGAAAACTGCTAACATAAGAAGTCAGAAAAGTAACATTTCATTATCGATGGGTCAATACGAATTTTTTTGGATACGAGGGGGGACCCAAAAGAAACCGGACTCCGAGGGCGCTGCCACTCGTAGATGTAGTGCAGGGTTCTCACGATAGATGGTGTTAGTGTAGGCGGCAGTGTAGAGCTGAACGCGCAAGTGTGGTATTGTGTTTCTCTGACTGTTGGTGGGTTACCTCTGCGAAGTCGTTATGGCAACTTTAAAAGAACAAATCGCACGTGCGCGTGCGTGCGTGTGTGTGTGTGTGTGTGTGTGTGTGTGTGTGTGTGTGTGTGTGTGTGTGTAATTCTGTTTCCTGCTTAAAAAGCTGCAACGGAGACACACCAAATGCTTCAGCAAGCTTTCCAGGAGGACGCTAGAGCCGCACACAGGTTTTCGAGTGGTTTGGACGCTTTAAACGTGGTGAGATGTGTGTTGAAGACCACGCTCGTTCTGGACGCCCTTTAACATAGCGAAATGAGGTGAACATTGAAAAGGTCCACCAAAAGATCAACGAGGATCGTCACCAAACGATCGACCAAATTTCAGCAGCGACAGGAATCATTCGGAGCTCGTGCCAGCGGATTTTGAGGGAGGATTTACACATAAGACGTGTTGGTGCTAAATTTGTTCCGCGCCTTCTCACACAGGGGAACAAAATCGTCCGCATGAATGTGTGTCAGGACTTGAAAACGGAGATTGCACGTGATCCAAACTTCTTGATCAAAGTCATTACAGTGGATGAGAGTTGGTGTTACGGGTATGACCCAGAAACCAAACAAGTGTCGGATTTCTGGATATTATTGGATAAAGTAGCTAACATAATTAAAAGGCTAAGTAGATAACAATAGAAAACAACGCGTAAATAAACTATTTAGATATTGCATTTACATGACATTCTCTATTCTTTCAAAAGCTGTTCCTATAAAGTTGGTTATTTTATCTACTCTCTGTCAACTTCATTACTCTATTTACACATTTCATTGCAGCTGTAAGAATAATTGCTTAAACAAACGCAATGTTCAAATCTTTCAAGCCAGTCCTTATGTTATAGCTTGAAAGTCTGATTTCTTTGTATGAATAGGAAAATAAGACAAAAACTATAAAATAATAAAATATTAGAATAGGGAGTTCCAGTTTAGAAAAGAAAACTGTATACGAAAACTCAAGGACAGTTCGAATCTCGGTCAGGATGAGTTATCGGGTTAACATTTTCCGGGGTTTCACTTATCCTGAAATAGCACTGTCGGGTGACTCTAAGATCTATGGATCCTGGGCTCATTTGATCATCATTTGACCCATTCATTCATCATCCGTTGTCACCTAACCGGTTGAAAGGACATTATTTCAAGAAAGGAGGGAAGAAACGCCTGCTAGATAAAGCCAGCCCATCGACCCACATCTGTAAAAAGCAGCAAAGAGCGCTCCAGATATAAATACAGTGATACGGACTGCCATTAGATGTTTGGAAACGTTAGAACCTAGATATTTAGATCGAGACTATTTTGCTCTTGTCACTTACTACCAGTAAGGCAACTTATTGCGTCGAACAACCATACCATCTAATATATAGGGTATAAATTACTAAGAATATCACTTTAGGTTTAGTTTTCTGCAATGGCCGGCGAGAAGGCGTTCAACTGCTACGAATACCACCAGATAAGATGGTAATTACTAGTCTAAAAAGGAGCTTAGGACTCATGATGCCCCTCCCAAATGGCAGTAGGATAGCCCAACAGTTAGACACATTCCAAGTAGAACTGCATATAGTAACGTTAAAGTTACTATGTGCTCACAGTTCCAGTACAGAAGAGTCCCTGGGATAGAAGACATTTCCGTCAGGAAGCGAACCTCATTATTTTTCCCAGTACTTCGCCAGCGAATCCGCCACAGCGTGATCAGGAGTTCGGTCATGCTTACGTCCTGATATCTCACACTCACCTTGGCTCACCCATTGGCCAACCAAGAAACCTTCCTTCTTCAATCTCCAGATGTCATAATAATATTGTGGTATTGCTATACTTGCTCATTAGAATTGTCTCCGATGGAGGTTCTTTAGTAAGTATTGTCAATTCAGGCGAAGCCTACACGCCCAAATGCTATCCCAAAATTTCTGTGGAGATTAGTCAGTAATTAGTTTAAAGGGCTACACTTCGGATGCAACTGAATGTTCTCTGAGAGGGCTTCGAACGCCCCACTAAATAAGTCCATCGCAGTTTTGGCCGAAACGTCTGCAACATATATCTTCGTCAGCACGAAAATACTTCCGGTTGTATTGAATCTAACTATGGGACCTCAATCTAATCCTTTAATATGGATGTGTACGATGCTAAAACTTGCATTCCTTTATAACATAATTCTCGTGACTTTGGAGAAAAGGATCATTGTCACCAAAGTTTGATTACTCTAAAGCAAATAACAATATTATATTTTGAATCAAATTAATTTTGAACTCTCTGCGTAAGCACGACTGAAATAATGTAATGACGGTTAAATTATTGTAAAGCCCGAAAAGTCCAAGTACGTGTTAGCTTGCAAATCCTCGTTAGACACATTCTGGAATTTTCAGATCTTTTGGAAATATTTTCAGAAACTTGAATCCTACAGTTACAGCTGTCTTCCCGTGGAATATAGATAGCGGAGGCTCAGAACGGAGAGTCTACGATTCGTGGGTCAATGCTTGGCTGTGGTAGTCTGATTTTCAAAAGAGATTCAATTTTGCAATATAGTTACAAAATAAATGGTATTGTCTCCAAAATGAGCATATATTGGCAGTTCTCGGTGTATGTAACATTATTTTTAAAATAATTCGTGATATAAAGATAAATTTGTGCATTGCAGGTTACCTTTTTTTTTACTAAACTTGCATGACGATATGTATTATATTTTTCATGCTTTCATGGACACAAATAACATGTTGCACCTAAAATTATGAAGTTTATCCTGAGATTTACATGAAAAATGGTGGAGATATTCTCCTTGACTGTGGAAGCTAAACGTTACCTATATGTGAAACACAGTGTCTTTAACTTCCAGGGACACATGCCGCGTTCTTGTCAAGTAGCAGAAAGCGAAAATACAATTTAAAGTTATAACAATCAGATCGGACCCAGCGCCCACCGAAATTCCTCGGTCGATTACTTTATCAGCAATCTGCATGGCCTCGCTCTAGCTAATTATCAGGTTACACTTTACAATGGATGCATCCTGTTACATTCATATATCGTACTCGCCCCATTTTTCAAAACTTAAAACGCATAATTTTAGGTTGTACTTCATAATAATGAAGATAAACGTTTGTAGAAATGGTCTTATCACAAATTTCTTTGTAGATAAAATGGGGATAGGGTATGTAGTAGGCTTATGGGATAGCCAAAACTTTTAAGAGCTGGTCGGTGTGGGAAGGCTGAAATTTCCCTTCCTTTGCACGACCAAGAGAAGAAGAAGAAGAAGTCGAAGAAGAAGAAGAAGAAGAACAAGAACAAGAACAAGAACAAGAACAAGAACAAGAAGAAATGGTTTACTGTTTGTCATTTTTCTACGCTTTAATGTGCGTAAAATTTTCTCAAAGAACATTTCAGAAGCATTTCAGAAATATTTAATGGCATAGTATATATTGACTTTTAACGAGATCTATTATATTTGTATAGTAAATATTATTCTATTTCTTGTGCTTTACCAGTCATGCAATGGTAATTAAGAAAGAACAGAAGTTCTCTTCACAGAGAATTTATAATACGCAAATTAATTGTTATAAAATATCTTGTAATGTGATATTTCTGTCAAATTCGTATCTTTTTAAAAGCAACAAAACCTTCGAAAAATGTTACATATAAAGCACAGTGGGAGATTTTCTTGAGAATATTCATACCACATCTCTAGTAATTTCCGAAATTAAACACCAGGTTTGGTATATAACCGAGGTTCCGTTTTAGATTTTTCCTGTTCACAGCCATACTATGTATTCATTACTCTAAAAATTTATTGGGACTTCAAATTTCCTCAAACATGCTTTTGAAGAAATGTCCACATCGATTATTATTTGCTTGGAGTACAGTACTTCATGCTTATTTTATGTGAGACAGAAAACAGAAATGGTAAATATTCCAAACGGAAGATGTGGTAATTTTTCAATTTTGGGCACATTCAACATTTGTAACGGGTTTCCAAAATTGGTATTCACTCCAAGGTTTAAAATGACAAATAATTAAATATTATTGTCTTTTTATCCAATACCAACTTGCTGTAAGCACAATCAATAAATCGCGATTTTAAAACATTGCATTTGAAGATTTTAAACGAGCTGAACCGTAGTAACTGTGGGTACCTATGCTAGTGTATAGAACTTAAAACTTCATAGGATTTCATTTTAAGGTAGGCTAACTAGGCTCGAAAACAATTTCAGCATCTTGCACAAGCAAAGGGTGATGTCTAGGAATGCCATATTTGGAAAACACTAAATTTATACCAATATTGGATAGAAATGTGGGATTTATTGCGATATATTATATGTTTTGCAAACAATACAGTGAAAAGTAAGGTGAAAAGATATAAAAAATGATAAAAAACTAAGTGTCGCAGGGAAGAAAATGCGAAAACCATTTTTCCCCCTTATCCCTCTCAAATCATTGGTAAACTTTCTAGTTGTTACCTCTGGTCACGTATTGACAAAATTGAAACATTTAAGTGAGAATAAAGGAACTGTACGAATTTTTTATGGTTGTCTTTTAAGTTATGTGGATTTTAAATGTGCGTGCGCGTGCTTGCCTGCGTGCGTGTCTGTGTATAGGTTCTCCAACTTTAAGTAATTTAGGACGCTGCGTAGGCTATCGACCATTTAGCTCCAATAAATAACATTGGAAGGTTTGTGAAGAACTGAAGAGCACGTGTGCTATGAATGTGTGTCAAAACAGAACCAGATTGGGCTAAACTGTGACTGGCTCACTGGCTGATAATATCACGTGTAGTGTTCCTTTGTGGTTAGACTGCTTATCTCTCATCAAGACGGCCCGGGTTCGATCCCAGGCGATCGTAAAGTGAGATTTCTGATAGACAACACGGCGCTAGGGCGGGTATTCTCCGGGATCTCCGGTTTTCCCGTCATCTCATTCCACCTGTCTCCATTATCATTGCATGTATCACCAGTGTCACCGCCTGCGGTGTAGCATGTAGAGCACGGGCCAAATAGGAGGACCTCTGGCGAAGGGAAATGTGGATTTAGACTGGCCCCGTAGCTTAGTCGGTAGAGCACCTGCCTGCCGTGCTAGGGGTCCCGGGTTCGATTCCCGGCGGTGGGGGTGGGGATTTTTCTCCGACCAAATAATTCTCCATCTTCCCCAGAGTCTGGAAGTATGAATGAGAGTGTGAATGTGTGCGTGATCTAATGATTAAAAACCAAAGATAACGAGTTAACACCTTCAGTATGTTCCAAAGGAGAACGGCCGCCGATATGACCATAGCAGTTAAAGGCGGGGTATAAATGGAATAAGGACAAAAAATGTGGATTTGAGAGGGGGGGCTATGAATGTAAGCGCAGGTTGTCATTTCCCCTCCCCGGCTGTCATTCTTTCTGGTCGAAATCGCACAAAAACTCTTTTGTGTCTTTGGTTACCAAGAATCAAAAGCACATACGTTCCGAAGATTCTTACACCAGAAATGATTCTGCCTCACCTGATAAACCATTGCGTTTTGCTGGTTCAGAAAGTGACGCACTCTATACATGTGGGAAATGAAGCAGGAATATTCCATTGAATGTAAGGACGATGAACCGACGATATGTTGTTCGGGACGAACATCTGTCGAGTAACAGGTCAGATTCGGATTGAACTAGAGAATTCCCGAAAATAACACTTCTTTATCCTATTATTGTTAAACGTAATAGCCGCTTAGGTTATTCATATAATGGAGAGCATAAGAAAATTGTGGCTAAAATAAAATCACTGTGGCATAAGGAAGCAAGGAATGAGGTCCATCTAAAGAGGCGCGTTGCCTTTGTTTACCAGAAGTTTCTATAGCACACATATTAGGCATTGCTTATTTTTGGAAGTTGCTCACGTTTCGCATTGCAACAATGAGTCTGTCACTTCAGCCAATAAAGACTAAGAAATCACAATCAGATGGTAACTCTATGTGGAGTGAAATATATCGTTTCCACAATTTCCTGTTTTTTCTCTCATCCAGTTTCAGTGTATCTCAGACAAGAACAATCTTATTGTAAACAAGGTAGAAATGACTCAACCTGTCCCGTGTTTGATGTATGCGTGCAGATAAGTGTTGCAACCATATCTGTAGCAGTGTTAAGCCCGTAACTTTAAATCGAGTAAGACGTTTCCCGCAGCTTTAAATCTGTGTGTAGCAGAATGTACACATTATCGTGTAGTAGTATAATTTCAATGCGTTTCTTTCTTATGCATCGCGAATCAATGAACGATTGCTGGCATCTCGCCAAATCTTGAGAATTGCCTTGCTGCAGGACAGTCAGCATCTTGTTGATAGGCAGCTGCTTTTAAACTACATACCAATGTTCTCTACTTTACAGTATGTGACACAAGTGGAAACCCAGTGGCTCTACACAATAACAGTAGCATCTAACAAAGCATTCACCTCGAGACCTAGGATTATTTTCTTTGAGAGAGCCACATTGTATAAGACTAAAATTTATTACGCTTGTTTCATTAGTAAAACGCTGTATAATATCTGAAATAATAAGATAATATTGTAAAACTGCACCTGTCTTCTCTTTAATTATATCTCTTGTTATAAGCATTCCTTGTAGAATTCACGAGCCTAGAACAATACGTATCTGTGGTGTATGTTCAGGACACAGAGAAATGAGTAAGCATTTCTAGAATCTTCTTCCCGCGAGACCAATTATGCTGCCAAGTGATTAGGAATTTGCTTCCAGTAGTGTATTTGTAAAGGCGATTAACAAATAAAGAAAACAGCCATGAAATTGTATGCACCAATCAGCGGCAATTTGGTATTAATCTCCGAGTAGGCTATAGCTCCGAAACCGAACAAAAATGTTACTTCCTGACAATGCTGATCCAATTCAGCCACTTATTTTTTTCCCCCAAAACACAATCTTCGTATTATAATTACATTATATTTAATTTAAAAACCAATATTTTAGCCTTGTTTATTGAACTTTATCACCGAAAATGCTGTCAGAGTAAAACGACATTCTGGGCACATAATATTGGTTTTAAAATAATATTTAAGGAGTATTATACTGAATTACTTATATTTGAATTAACTATTCTAAATAATAACAAAGAGTACAATATAAACAAAATAAACACGAAAGAAAATTAAGCCAAATATTGCATTTCCTTTCCTTATCATAAAGAAGTTTTCATCTGTGTGCCCTTTTCAGGTTGACTAATCGAAGTAAAGCAATTAAATCCTCAAAGATTTTGCTCAAACTATGGCAGCTACTATAATTTTTATGCACGCTCTAATCTGTATCGAGAATATCACGCCAACGACTGAAATTAATTTAGAAGGAAAACTCCGATGAATCTACCTCTTCGACAAGGGGCGTAGCTATCAACCAGACAGCTGGCGGCGACTTAAGTTATGCTTAAGTGCGTGACTTACTTTTCTACCTTTGACTGAATTAAGAGCCACCGACATAAAGCTTTGTACAGTTTGAGATCTTTAACTCATAAGCTAGGGCATATAAAGGAAATCCGTTACGCTTTCTTTTCTGCATAATATTGTACTTACGTTTGAATTAATTCAAAGGCACGAAATTTCACTGTCCTCAGTTTCCTAAAATGTCTTATATGGGAAATAAGTAATATTATACATGATACAAAGCGACATAACTCTACGATAACCCGAGACGCTCCTATTCCGGAGCTTCCTGACTGAAGGTCACCGCCCACTCTTACCATACGTTTTTCAGAATTTTCCCTGCTCGGTAGGCGATACCTTAAATTTTTCAGGTACCAAGATTTCATTTTCATCATTCCTATTTCATTTTCTATCCTTCAAATCATTCAGGTGTGGTTCCACGGTCACAGTATATGGCGATGCTTTCTCAAGAAAGAGAGACTAAACTTTAAAGCCAATACTGTGAGCTCTCTTAGGTACCTTTTTTTTACTTACATCCAACATTAAGTGATATCAGACGATGAATGGAATGGGTGAAATGATGCTCATATGAGCCCAGGGTCCATACAGCTTAGAGTTAACAGACATTCGTCATTCAGGATAAGGGGAAACCCCGGTAAAACCTTATCTAGGTAACTCACCCTTGCCAAGATTCGAACTCGGGACCCCTTGAACGTGAGGCAGACAGGCTACCATCTACGCTACCGAGGCGGGCAACCCATTTTGGGTGATAAAGGTCAATAAACTAGATATTTAAATACACTGCTTTAAATTAAATGTATCTGAGTTTTAATAGTTAAGGTTGAGTTTGTGGAAAGCGCCCATCGCACAAACCTTCTCCTACATGGAATCTTTTCGAATATTTGAATTTGCTCATAAATGTATCTCTAGCTTCATTAAAAGACTTGATGTTTAATATACATTTATTCTTATATATATATATTCATGTGAATCGAGACATTTCCAGACATGCTGTTTTTACACTTTGTTTTCAATAGGGGAATACAGTAGAGCTAAATCAATGATAAAGCTTTTTCAGAGCAAATGATCGTGTGCGCGCTTTGGGATACAATTCTCTTTGCATTGCCAGCGGGGCGCGGGAAACAAATCGAAAAAGAACTTCCCTTTTGATAAAATTGTATGTAAATCAAAATCTAAATAAATAATGTAACGGGAGCGCTAGAACACCCTGTGAAAGCAGCTGGCAGCGGAAGGTAGGGGAGGTTCGGTTAGCCACACCTCCTCCTCGTTCGTCTTGTAGTGGTGACAGGCTGTGGTCAGGGAAAAAGCATGACTGTGTCGCCTGTTTTTCTCTACACCTGTTTCTCGATCTTTCGGTTACTAGAACAATCCGGTAAACACCAGAAGCCGGGATATTCCGATATAAAGAGGGTTACAGACAGACGGAGTGAGTTAGTCAGTTGTTGGTTTGGTCAGTTAGTTGGTTGGTTAGTGTGAGTGAGGACAGTTCTTGGTGTAAGAAGGCAGTGTTAGTCAGTGACGTGTTAATGAACGAAAGGATTGTGCAACGGAAGACTGTACGTAACTGGTATGTGCATCGGAGTTTATGTAATCGCGAGTACAAGGAAATTGTAACTTACGAACTGGTGAATTGTAATTGTGTGCATTACGAGTAATTCTGTGTAATTGGCAAGAGTTTAACTGTAAGTCGGTGGAAATAAAGAACATTGTTGAGTGGTGTAATTGGACTTTTTATTCCACGAACCCACAAAGTCACACTGGTGTCAGGAAGCGGGAAAACAACATCACCGAACATTACAACGATGGAGGCAGCATTAGAAAAGATTTTAGCGGAACTAACAGAGATACTGGAGACTAGAAATAACCTGGCCGCGGAACTGAAACTAATCAGGACGGCTAGGGGCAATATCACCGAGAAGATGGAACAAATGAAGGCCGAGTTAACCACGGAAATGAGAGCAGCGAATGACGGTCTGGCTACCGAAATGAAGGTGGCGAACGAGGCTCTCGCCGCCAAGTTTGAGGAACGGTTGGCCGGCGTGAGGGATGACGTCGCGAACCTGGGCAAACGGAAGGGTCAAGTAGACGACCGCCTTAATGATTTAGAGGAAAAGGCCGACAACATCGCAAAACCCCTCACCCGCCTGACGGAGGAAAACCGGCCTTATGTGTGGACGGAGGACGCCGAAGACGCTTTCCAGCACCCGAAGGGGACCCTGTGCAGTGCTTCAATTTTGGGTTACCCACAACCGGGTGGCGCCTTCATTGTGGACACCGACGCCAGCGACCATTGCATTGGAGGTGTCCTACCGCAGATCCAGGACGGCCACGAGCGCACAAGAGTGGAAGAGGAGGAGCGTGCCGCAGCAGTCCGAGTAGTTGTGGCAGTGCCTGCTGAAGGCTGGGATAGCGCAGGCCTGAGGAGGGAGCAGCTGGCGGACGCAGACTTGGAGCCACTCTTGAGGGAAGTGGACGCAGGGACGAGACCAACCTGGGAGGACATCGCACCGAGGAGCGCCACCTACAAGTCGCACTGGGCCCGATGGGACTCGTTGAAGACCAGAGAGGGCGTGCTGTTCCGGGTATGGGAGTCACCCGATGGGAAGGCGCAGAGAGGACAGTTGGTACTTCCCCGGAGCAAGGTCCCGGAAGTCTTGGAGGAAGTGCACGCCGGTACTTCAGGAGGACACCTGGGAGCGAACCGAATGATTCACAAACTACGGCAGCGCTACATCTGGCTGAGACTCCGAGCAGATGCTGGTGGTACACCTTGACCGCCTGGCACGCTACGATGGGGCTGTTCGAGGCGAACAGCTTTGAGGAGGGAGCAGTGTAACGGGAGCGCTAGAACACCCTGTGAAAGCAGCTGGCAGCGGAAGGTAGGGGAGGTTCGGTTAGCCACACCTCCTCCTCGTTCGTCTTGTAGTGGTGACAGGCTGTGGTCAGGGAAAAAACATGACTGTGTCGCCTGTTTTTCTCTACACCTGTTTCTCGATCTTTCGGTTACTAGAACAATCCGGTAAACACCAGAAGCCGGGATATTCCGATATAAAGAGGGTTACAGACAGACGGAGTGAGTTAGTCAGTTGTTGGTTTGGTCAGTTAGTTGGTTGGTTAGTGTGAGTGAGGACAGTTCTTGGTGTAAGAAGGCAGTGTTAGTCAGTGACGTGTTAATGAACGAAAGGATTGTGCAACGGAAGACTGTACGTAACTGGTATGTGCATCGGAGTTTATGTAATCGCGAGCACAAGGAAATTGTAACGGACGAACTGGTGAATTGTAATTGTGTGCATTACGAGTAATTCTGTGTAATTGGCAAGAGTTTAACTGTAAGTCGGTGGAAATAAAGAACATTGTTGAGTGGTGTAATTGGACTTTTTATTCCACGAACCCACAAAGTCACAATAACAAGGAACATCCGGGAAATAGTTAACTCCACAGAAATACTATTTATATTAAACGTTGTGCTTTAACCAGATCAATATGTTTATATGACAAATTATCCTCTTTCTCGTATGGTTTAAGGGCTATACACATCATTCATTATAGAGAGGACTTCAAAGTTCACTCCCAGAAAATTCCAATACATTTCATTTGTTACGAAAATATTTCAAACATATGGTAATTTTAACAAAATCATTAGCCATTTTTGAGAAAATCATAATTTTCGAATATCTTTCTTGTAAAGTGTAGTTTAGCGTAGGAGGTATTATTCAAAATCATTGTGTCGAACCGTACAAGATGAATATCAAGTTTGATTTTTAACCAGGGTTTCGTTTTCCAGGTATCCTGCCTCTGCCCCGGTCACACAAACACGCGAGCGACTACAGTCAGGCGCGCGCGCCCCGCACACATACGCACGCACGCACAAACTGTTCTTATCGTAAAATATTTTTGTGAGGGGATTCAGTTGGACTAAAGCATGTACTTCCGATGAAATTTGGAAAAACAATTTTTGGTTGTCATACAAGCGTTCCGCATCACTATACTTAGGCATCCACAAAGCGAACATCTGATTCGCTAAATTTACATGACTGTTTCTTTCTATTCTAATACAAGAATATCTTGTGAAACTTTATTCGGCTATCCGCTACCACTACATGTGTTTGACATAGACATTTGCAGAAATTGTTTAACTGCTCATATCCTTGTAGGTACAATGAGAATTGGGGAATACAGTACGCCAAAGAGATAGGAAATATTTCGACAGTCACTCGCTTTGTGATCGTGTCGGTAGTATAAAAATTATCTACCTTAGCGAAAGTACAATAAAATAATTTTAAGCACTCATTCTTGTGCAAACTGCTCTTAAGCACCTTTATTCTTCTATATGCTTCATGTTGCTAGGGATAAATGCTTGTTTAAATAACTTTAGCACATATTTCCTTACAGATATAATGGGAATGTCAATCTACAGTAACTTTAAGGATAGTCCAATATTTTCAGGAGCTAGTCTCTATGTGATAGCTTTGGTATTCCATCTCCGTTGTAGGATACGACATATTGAACAGGAACAAAGAATTCCAAACAATAAAAGTGTAAGTACTTTTATATTCGATTCAGTACTTCGAAAATAGTTGTCTGCAAAAAAGGGGTAAAAATGGCCTAGCTTTAGACGAACTATTAAACTCCTTCACACACACGCACACATAATCACTCACCCCTCACTCTTTACATAAGGATTCGTTTTGCAAAAGTTTTGTTCTTTAACGGTATCTAAAACTTTGTGTAGTAACACTATCTCTGGAAATTAATAGTTCTTTCACACTAGCCGTCTGTATGACGAAATATCGAAAGCTAGAGTCAGACTGAAAAATTCAATACCACAGCCAGGATTTGAACCACGGACCTTACGGTCTCCGTCCGGCTGCTCTAACCATTGAGCTACCATAGCCAATGTGCCAGAAAGATATTAATATAGCATATCCCAGCTGTGGTGTGGAATTTTTCAGTCTGACTCTACCTTTTCAACATTTTGTCTATTTCTTACGGTATACCGATTTTGTATGTAAAAGTCATCGACAATGAAAATGACTTCAGAGACTATTCTCAGAAAATTCAGTACACGAATAATTAATTTTTCAATATAATAGCTTCAACATACGGAAAATTAATCAAAATTATACAGCCCTATATTACAGTGGCAATTTCTTTTACGTAAAGAGAAGCTTAATCTCGAAAAAACATATTAAACGCCTTCGTGTCGCAGACTAATGTGAAATTCCATGTTTGGTATTTAACCGACTTTCTGTCTGAGCTTTTACTGTTCACGAGCAGGAAAACGCAAACGTTCGCCCTTTTCTAAATAATTTGGTAATCATTGGACAACAAGCAGTGTACCGCCATTGGAATCTTGGTATCAAATTTTAGGGTGAAATGTAATACCTACCTTCTCCACTATTATACACTTGTAGGGAAAGTAATATATAGTGATCCTTAGCGTAAAGTGAAGAGGAAATCAATGACTTTTATATTAAGTTTACAGTCTTAATCTTGAAATATGACATCGAATTCCCGAAATAAAATGTTAAACTTATGAGTTGTAGTAGAATCGTTTTTAATTTAGTACTGAAGCTAAAGGTTAGGAAAATAATACACCCCATGTGACTTCACAACTTTTGATATCCAATACAATACATTTCTAAAAGAAGCTTAGTTAGAACATTCTGAAAAGTACTGCGTAGGTATTCAGTTCTTTTAAGTTTACTCACAATCCTACATTTCTCTAACTTTGGTCAATTTTCGAGGTATATATCATTCTTTTGAAGATTTTGTCCCAAACAATTACCGGTTAAGCTATAAAAGCAAGATATAAACGTTTTATCTATAAATCACTGAACTAAATAAAAACAGCTTTTTGAAAGCATTTCCTTTTCGTTTGCATCGCTAGTGTTGAGATATATTTGCAAATACTTATTTTTATTTATAAGTCATATGTCAATTAAACTTATTCGTTTCCTGCCGAATTAAGGAGATTTGAACATGGCTGTATCTACGTACTTGTGCATATTTTGTGTGTTAGTGCATATTTTAGGTGTTAGTGTATATATTTCGTCCATATTTCTTAACTTTTGTATAAAATCTACACAGTATTTGTGTGAGGTTACGTAGATAACAGCATTCTTATAAAATACTCATCTCGTTCTTCAGCCCTCTGTAATGTATTTGGAACCATTAGGTTTGCCATTGCGAAAAGCTTTCAACCTGTTCACAACCTGTTCCCGCAATTGGAGACAGAGACAGAGAGAGAGAGAGAGAGAGAGAGAGCGAATTAAGGCGTAAACATTCTTTTTCGTTTTTAACTTTCTTGGAAAAGGCTGGTTTCTGTCAAGTCGCTAAATGCAAAGACTCAATGCAAATAGCTTTAAATCTGTTCCCGTCGTTGTAAAGGAAGAGACAACTAAAGTGTATATGCTCGTGTCACTTTATTTTTGCTTCTTAACATTCTTGTAAAAGGCAGTTTCTGTTTTATCTCATTCATGTATTGATCTTGGAATCATTACGCTCAGTGCAAAGACCTTTCTATTTATACCGTCCATCGTAGAGATATAGGTAACTACAGATTAAAGGCTTCTCTTTGTTTTCTTTGAACTGGCAAAAGTCAAAGCACAGGAAAGCGCATGCTTTAAGCGCTCTTTTTTTTACTTTACGTCCACCAGCGTTGTCATATCGGACAAAATTATGCTCAAATGAGCCCACAATCCATAGGGCTTAAGGTTACCAGGCATTGATCTTTCAAGATAAGTTAAGAGACCGGAAAAAAAGCCCTTATGCAGATAACTCAACCTGACGGATAATTGAACTCGGATCCTCTTGAACGTGAGGCAGATACACTACCACCTAGGCTACAGAGGTGTGAAATGTGTTTTAAGTTGGTAACATCTCCAAGCGTATATGTATCAAATGGTTGCACAACAGTGAAGGTGTTAGCTGTTTTACTTCTGTTTTGTGCAGTGGTGTATTATGCAGCGCATTGTCCAGTTTGTCTTATTGTTTTGTGGTTCATTTAGAAAATCCTGGTTTATCGGGAAAAATACGAGTCAGTTGGAGAATTTAATGTGAAGCTAGCAAGTTGGCCATGGTAGCTTAAAGGTTAAGAGCAACCGGGTGGAGACCGGAAAAACCGTTGTTCAAATTCCGGCTATGGCATTGAATTTTGCCGTCTGACTCCAACAATCCAGAAGTGTAGGACTGGTAAAGTTGAGAGAAACTGGTAAAGTGGTGCACGGGGAGTAGTGTACTAATGTAAAAATTGATCCATCAGTATTGGGGAACTTTAACTTTTACCCCCTTAATTCTTGTAGTGTGGAGAGGGTCTTTCCTCTCTACAAATACGTTTTTACTGAAATCAGGAATACTTAACTGCTAGAAAACTTCCAAAAATAATTGTGTCACAGTGGTTCTTAATGGACAGAAGTAAGCACTGTAAATGGATTAAAACATTTTCAGATTTTAGCAAATACGATACTGTTGTATTTGCAATAAATACACACGGTAACTTGAATAGTTTTTAATTATTTTGCTTTATTATCATCAACAAAATTCTAAACTTGACAGTGTAAATTTGGGTGCATATTTTCGTTGTTTATGCATATTTGAGTGCATATTTTGGCAATTTTGGTGCATATTTTCCAGGATATTTTCAGGTTTATGGGGCATAAGTATATTTCTCAACATTAGTCATCACGCTGGGCAAGGATTAGTATCGAAATGTTTTGAATAAACAGCGAAGGAGAGAAGTGTATTCCACCGTGTAAAAAAGGAAATGCGTCATGTGGTTTTCATCTACTAATAATTCCGTATGCAGACCAAATAAAATGTAAAAGGTGAACTGCCGGACGAACGGAAGCGACCCCTGCAACCGGCGCAAAGCACCACAAGTAAAGCACATCAGCCCTTTCTGCTCCTACCGTGAGGGATGAGGAAAGAGACCCGGAAGGTCCGTATTTTACCGGGTGCAAATACGGACGGAGTCCTTAACATCTCCAGTTCCAATACATCTGATCTATCTCGAGTCCACCACACGTAACACTAAACTCCAGAGCCCCTCTAATTTGGGGAACATTGGGAGGCGAATACATAAGAGGTAATCTCTACCGAAGCCAGGGAAGAAACCTCCAGTAAGCGCACACCGCCCAGCCGCAATACGCTCAAGAGCACCCTCCGGTCCCGCAAATCTAAAACAGACAGCAATGAAGAAAATTATGGGTTTAGGAAATGCGGAGGAGGATGTTTTGATATAAGTGGAAATACGTTAGTATTGGTCTTCCAATCCAGAGAAATCAGGAAGATATGTGGATTAGAACAGGTGATCGCCAGAGAACGAACTCAGCATATATCGAATGCTAGGTAGTTTTAAATACAGCGTGTTATACACAATAATATAGCACAGACAAATATAATATTAGAAGTGCCATAATTAGGGATGGGCGTCTTAATACAACAATTACACCAATATTTAAGTTACCGTTGGATTGAAGTTTAATTTTAACTGTGAACGGTTATAACAAAAAACCTTCAAACTGTTATAAGTATTTGAGACCTTATTTGCAGAGCGGTAATTGCAAACTATTAACCTACATCCCATGATGCGTCTATAGTATTTCCCAAACATGGCATTAGAGGTTGTAGGATTGCAACTGGAAGACGTATTGCAGGAAACATTGTGAAATGTGATTACAACGAAGGTGTACATATAGCTTTTAACAATATATGTTCATATTTCATTGTCATACATTAATAAACTGTGGGAATCGTCGTTATTGTATTGCGTGATTGAAAAGAGATGAATTGGCGACGCATTACTTGTAAAGCCTCATTCCACACTGGTAATAGGTTACGAATATTTTGTAATTTGGAGGACTGAAAATGAGACTCTCTTAGGGCAAGTAGTCAGGATAAACTTTCAATTTTGACTTTTTTATGTCAATCATAACCTAACTGTTATTATTTTGTCTAAAGCTTTTTTGAAGTATCCGTTTAAAGGATGCCACACTCAGAAGTTGAATTTTTAGGCTATAACTTCATGGTATGAACCCCTCTCTCAATCTAGTCATGCTCCAACCATAATTTCATAGGTCTTCCTTCCGTTCAATTACACAGTGTTATATATCAATGCTTTAATAGGATTCTATGTATTGAATGATTTCTTCAGTTACTCCCAATGGACCTACCGGCTCTCATTTCTATTGCTTTTGAACACCTATTTTAGAGTTCCATCTATTGATATCCACGTTTTCTTAATTACAGCAGCGAAACTACATATATGGAAGATTTTTCTCATAATAGGAAAATTACAATGTCCCAGGGGAGCCAGATATCTGGCAAACTTCAGTTAGTTATAAAACGTCAATTTTAAAATCACCTTTATATTTTCAAATAAAAACGCTTCCGCTTTACATAAATTATATCACAATGCAATCAATTATTTCCCAAAATGAGTGATATGAACCAGGTACATATTTCTCAGAGAGCGGTACTCTTTTTTTATATCTCAAATAAGATACGAAGAACGAATATGAGCACTATGACTATTAAGTTCTTAACTTTGTACATTATAAATCTTGATTTAGTTGCATGGACTTCTTTTCATACATGCTTTATTTTGCAGCTGATCCATTCGTCCCTACACCCATCGCTTTCTTTGAGTCCTCTTCTGTTGGTCTCTATTCATATGATATTCTGGAAATACGTTCACAATATATATTTTCTGTTCCAAATAGCTTCTCTTTGTTTTATAGCTATCTTTTATGTTTCATGCAGGGATCGCAAAAATGATATCAGCTTCAGAAGCCGTAAAACCTGGTTGCGTTCTTGCCTGAAGGTATTTGAACTAACTCTTGACTCAGTGTTTTTTTTCTTTTCCTTTCCTTCTTCTTTCTTCCGTAGCACAGCTCCACCGTTATACATTTCATGGTTCTCACCTCTAACAACATTCGAGCTCTATTCCGATATCTCCGATTGCTAAGATATTTCGATATCTGTGGCATGTTATTATAGGAATGTAATATACCGGGCATTTTCTTTTCGCTCCTACAAAAAGTCTTATCGAGGCGACAGAGAGTGACTTGAGTGTTATAACTGTATATCTCAACTTTCATCACTTCCATAATAAATCCTTGTGCCTCATTTCAACCGGTTCGGAGCATGATGTTCTAACATAATATATTAGCTAAAATTGTGCGAGCAATATTACACAGTGCAAATATTTTTACATGTGGTCTGCTCAAACACATTTGAAAAACGTTTTGACAAAGCGCTAATTTGCATGAGGTTTCTACAAGTACATTGAACGCTTTCCAAACTAATGTGTGAGTAGTAATCTGTACGAATAACGAGGGAGTTCGTTCCATAGGAAGCCGCGAGGATCAATTACAGGAGATCTCGTGTTTGATTCCTGTCAGCCTCCCACTCTCATCTTGTGTTTGCCTTGGCTTTTTGTTCTGGTTGATAAGCGAATGGTGCGATGGTTTCTCATCTAGCAATAATTTTTAATCACCTTCCATTGATTCCGTTTCCTTGTATTTCAAGTGTGCTTCTGGGTTTTGTTACGTAGGCAGATTCCTGACAGATGTCACCGATGTTTCCTCTAAGCACACTAGAGGACTACTTGGTTAAACGGTTCTGGGCAGCTCCAGTAGTGGAGTGGTCTTCGAGCTAGAATTTGTTAGCTAGTTCTGGGCATCTCTGTAAAGTTGATAAAAATAAAGTTGATAAATAAATTCCTTCTGTGGGTTTGTAAACGAGATCTCATATAAGTGTAGCTCCGTGTATATCCTAAACTATGGAAGTGCAGAATTAACCCTACTGGAGTGGTTAACCAGACATCCAGGATATGAAGAATAGCTATGCATAATTTCAAGTCATCTTTAAGGTTCACATTAGAATAAGTTCATCTTGGTTAGCAGGAATATATACAAGCTATGTCACATATGGAACTTGGGGTCACTGGTCACAGCAATTCCGTCGTTAGGTCGGAAATAGTAGCTAAAAGCGTTTGTCTCAGTGACACTGAGAGTTTCAAATCATTCTCGACTTTTCATGTTGGACACAACCACGTCCAGGTACTTTCAAGAACTTATTCTACATGGACTCAATTACGTCGCTGTCGAAGGACCCTTAACCACCCCCACATACATTCACTTATTCACTCACTCACTCACTCACTCACTCATTCACTCACTCACTCACTCGCTCACTCACACACACACTCACTCACTCAATCATTCACTTACTCAGGTCTCTAAGGTATAATATTAAATGAAAATAGCGGTTCCACAAAATTATATTTCAGATACTATTACATAGATCTTTAACACATTCGTGATTTTCTTAGAAAACATGACGATTTAAGGAAGGAACAGGAAATCAGATAAATTTATTAACAAGATACATAAGAAACCATTAGTGCATCAAACAATAAGTATTCTTAATAAAAGACACCTTAAGGAAGCAACGATAAAAGTTTTAGATCCTTAAATTATCAGTTCATAACCGAAAAGGTTAAACTCTGAGGTGTATCTGAGAATGCACCATACACACTACATAAAAAAGTTCTTAGTTTGTAGACTGAATGTCGAATTTCATCATAATGTTAGCTGTGGCGCACTGCAAGTGAATTCTGAGTCAAAATTTACACTAAACTTTTTAAAATCTGATTTATATATACTAGGACGTAGCTCTGAATTTATCATCGAAAAAATATTAAGATGCTTGAAGTATGTGGTATATGAAATGCCTAAATTATGCGCATTTCATTAATTTGTACAAAGAATATATCATTTTCGTTTATTTAAATCAACATTAATAGTCGAGGGTTAACATTCCAAAAATGTGGATAAATGTATTTGTTCCTTCCTTCTTTCTTTTTTCTCTTTTCTTTTTCCCTACTTTTTTCCTTTTTGCTTTTCTTCTTTTTACAATATCCAAAATCCACCTTACGGTGAACATTTGTGACCCCAAATTTAGTGTTATGCTTTACAACAAGTATAAAGTGCATTATTTAGTTTACTTAAAGTGCCTATTAATTTGTGCCAAATTAGCCTAGTTCGGTATACTTTTTCACTAGCATTTATATTAAATGATATAAAAATGCTTAATCAGCCTAATATTCCTTAGTCAAAATTGCGAGTATATTTTCTTAATTTATCTTTAAGAATTCATCAGAAGTTTACAAAGAAAGAGAGACTTTATGCATTACAGACAAACACATTTGAAATTTTAAATATGAAACAAACTATATGAAGTGATCTGGAATGTTATGGTGGCAATATTTTCGTAATTCAAACCGCGCAATACGAAACTAAAATAAGAATAAAATAAAATCTGCATATCTAACAGCCATGTTTCCGGAATCCTTACCATACCTTACTATGCAAACTTTACTGTTATTGTTAGTCATTTTTAGATCAAATTACATAAAGTGATTTATAAATTTTACACATATAATCTACTTACTACCTTAACTAACTATGCCTACAGGTTACTGGATACCAGTAACCTTACAAATCTACCCATCTAATATATCTGAAAACAGCCTTTCCTTTACTTCACTTCTACTCCAACAATATGTAGATTTACCACAGCTTTAACTACTATAAAAACTACGAAATACTGTTTCCTACAATTTTATATTTCCTGTTCTGCAACTGATATCCAAAGTTTACTCATACTGGTATGCATCTTGAACGCGTTTTTCGCGGGTCATACATTCCTCTAACGCCTAAGCGAATATTAGCTAAGACATATTTTCTAAATGTGCATAATCTTCCACTTCCCTTAAAGATGTTCCATAAGCATTTACCTTGAAGTTTCCTTCGACCGTCTTCTGCTGGTTCACTATAGGTATTTACTGTACTCAAAAATAACATAGTCAGGTGAACCTAACAGTTACATTGCTCACGTAAGTCCGACTTCTTCTTTCGTATTATTTCTAAATACACATTATATGGGCCATGTCGTATAAAAAAGTAAAAAAAAAATATATTTTTCTCTTTTTTATGCATTCCCATTTTGGCCCTCTTTAATGTCCGGAAATAAATCATGTACTCTTCTACTTACATGTGCATTGTCCCACTCTTACTGCCATTTATGAAGTAAATAATTTTTCAATTCTTTCTTAGTACTACATCTTTTTCCCATAATTTTTAAATCAGTCCCATACTCTTCCTTCTTTAGCCAATAAGTTTCACCCCTTAATCTAATTACACAGTCAATAGGCCAAACTCCCGATACGATTAGTAGGGCCAAAATAGATAACGCTTTTGTACCCCTGCTGCCGAAATAATTAATCGTTTTGTGTCTTTTTATGGGGTCTCACTCTTAAACATCACATATGCCAATTGATATGGTGCTAATTTTAATTTGGTTCTGATACATCACTGTTTAAGAGCGTCAACCGTCTGCTTAGATTTCTGTTCTAGTTCTAATCTGTTCTTTGCTTCTACCATAATCATTAAATTTTCGGCGTAAGCAATGATCTCATATACATCTTCCATATTTGCACTTTCCTCTAGCATCGGTTCTCTTAGTATGTCCGAAAATAAAGGATCGAAAATCCCTGTGGGCATCCTTTATTTATTTTTATATTGTAGAAATACGGAACTAGAAGAAATGGGGATAATAAAAGCTTGTAGAACAAAATAGATAGGTTTACCTTATTTCTAAGACGATTAAAGTGATGCCAAATTTTTCCGATAATTTTAATAGTGCCAGAGCAGTGAATATGTATTTAAACACTCCTAACTAAACACTGCTGCTTCTTCTTGTTTTTCTTCTTCCATTCCTTTACTGATTCAATGACGTATTTTAGTCCAAGACTACCCCATGATTCTTCTCCGTCTGATTTTTTTTCGTGCTTCGCTTTTCCAGCGATATATACCTATTACCTTGTGTTATTTTTCACATATTGCAGCCATTTTCCTAACTTTCTCACTGATCTAGCCGGTAGGAGTGATCGATTTACTTTTTTATGCAGATCACCCATTTGGTCTTAGTGCATTTTAATTCTTGTACAAATTATACTATTTAGTAACATATCGAATGCACCAGATATCTATTTCATTTACATATCCTAGATCGTTCTTAGCGTTTTATTTTTAAATATCAGTTAAAATTTATATGTTGATTTACTTAAAGTGGAGCTCTCTGATTCATTTATACAGTTGACGCCTAATAAATATTTTGTACCCTATATAGTTTCTGACTTGCTAGGAAATGTGGCTGCATTTTAAAAGGATGGCATTTACTTAATTCTTGAATTCATATATTTGTAATGATAGTTTCCCGATATTTAAAGTATGTCACATTTACAAAATTGTAACCTTTAATTGTAGATAACGTTGCTCTCTTCGATATCCTTTCTCTTTGCAAGCATTTAGCCTAACTTCATTAATTGCGAGTACCATCTCCTTCGCAACTTTCTCTTCTTTACTAAATGCATGTAAACTTGCTCTTAAAATGGTCATTTTATACCAATATCATTTACATAAGCTACCAGCTATTCAGATTTGTAAAACAAGGACCTCGTGTATCTATGTTTGACTCCGACACCCAAGTTATGGATTCAATAAATTATGAATAATAATAGATTAGATATCAACATTTGATATAGTCGTTAAATGTTGAAGGGGATGTCGGTTGAGCAATGAACTATGGCGAAGCTGGCTTCGAGGGAGGTCCAGATGTTCGATATTCTGAAAGAGTAGCTGGTCAACGCAACAAACGTAACAAAAGACCAGATGGTTAGGGAATCCTTGTGTGAATAACATATTTTCTTGAAAGGAATCTTTAACGCAGCTGGACTGGTCGTCCAGGAAGGAAGACGTGACACGAGGAGTAGGTATCTGTTTCTGCGTAAACAACGTATTACGTGTTATCGCATAATATGCGTTTCATATACGTAAACTCCGGACATTTGTATAGATAGAAGTACATTGGTTGGCAACTTCGAGATTTACGTGAATGTTATAAAAAGAAGCAGTTATTAAACCAGATTTAAACTTGAATTCCAGTGTCAACCTTACTCCTATATACCGGCGCATACCTTAGGATAAGGATGAGGCTAGACCACACATTGCTTCAAAGTTGCGTAACGCTGCGGAAATTGTGGTGACAACTCTCTGATCATCTTGTTTACATCAAAGGGAAGGCACATTACCTTGCCAAATCCTTTATATGTTCATACGTTCCTCAGATGATTGATTCTGTATCCTTACTTTACACTTTACTTATTGAAATGAAGATTTAAATTTTAAGTTATTTAAATGATTCAAAATTTATTTTCAAAATGTTAAGTTTATCACAGTTGATTAATTTTCAAATTCTTTCATTGCTTCAAGCAATGTTTATCTTGTTATAGGAGATGTGGATTAAAAATTTATAAACAAATAATTGGTATTAAACTTGAGCTTTCGTAATTTTTCAACTGTTTGCCAAAATGCATATATCTGATATAAATTATTGATTTTCGTTATATAATTTTACTTAATCTTACATTGAAGCTTTAGGATCTTACTTCTATTACATTATTCTAATCATTTCACTTAGATTAATTTCTAACATAATCAATGGCTTTTTATTTTATTTCGCACATAAGTGGCAATACGGAACCCTTGTTGGGTGTGGTGATAAAATACAATTGGACATGTTATTCCTTTATAAAAAGTTCCATCTAAATTTTTCAGATTTACGAAAATCAGATGTTTCACTGACCTACAGCTAAATATGAGTTTGCAGATTTCTACATGCCGTTCTCATTAATGCACTGATCCATGTATTCAGACTGCATCCATGATTTTGCATCTGTATTCAGAGGCAAATAATGCTTAGCAAACACTACGATGCAGAGAGATAGCAAACTTAGCTGCAAAAATATATATTTTCGCACACAAAGCGCAATACAGAATGATAGAATAATAATGCAATGGGAATATGCAGTGTGCTTGCCCCTCATGTTATCATGGTGATGCTTAAAGTTGTTGTTTACATAGGAAAAATCGCGCTATGACCGCTGTAATAAAGAAAATAAAAATATCACATTGATTGCAGAATAATCCGTCTCTCTCTCTCTCTCTCTCTCTCTCTCTCTCTCTCTCTCTCTCTCTCTCTCTCTCTCTCTCTCTCTCTCTCTCTCTCTCTCTCTCTCTCTCTCTCTCTCTCTCTCTCTCTCGTCCTCTCCCAAAGTCAACTGGTTTGCCCGAGCTAGAGTACCGTTAATGTGCGCGCAAGTGTTTGCGTGTGCAATAAATTTAAATCAAGAGGATGAACAGTTAAAGTGTTAAAAAATATTGTAATAACAACATATAAAGCCTCTAAAGATCTCTAAGAATTTGGGATACGTCAAATACATGGATTTAATAAAATGCATAGGTATAAAGCCTTTTTTGTTAAACCTGTAAAATTTTCTCCCGATTCACTTTAATATGGCGGGGGAACTACCAAGAGATCCAAAAGCTTCCGAACTGACTGCGCAGTGTTTTGCCTGTACGTGCTCCTAACACTCGTTGCCGTCTACCGCTATCATAGAAAGGCACGGAGGAACCCATGCAACGTTTTAAAAAGTAATTCTTTAGGTTCTAATTACCAATGTTATTAAAGCAGATGCTGTATCTGGCCACCATCGTTCCCTAAATGTTTGGCACCTCTTTAGGAAACTCTCCATCACTCGCCGTACTTCACGTTGAGAATTGCTCGCAACTTCCTGGCGGGTATCTTCTTTTACTTCTTCTAGGGTGCGTGGGTTTGTTTTGTACACTTTATGCTTTAAGTTACCCCAGAAATAGAAATTACAAGGGGATTGGTTGGGGGATCGAGGCCGCCACAAATCTCTACTAATAATTAGGCTGAGGATTTCGTAAGCGCTAACACCAGACCGAACGGACATCAGGTTGCGCTTCAACTCGACTACAGGTAATGCCGTCAGAGGTTCCAGGCCTGTTCCCACTCCCTGTACAGCGTGTGCGAATATACAATGCACCTTGTCCTGTTGTCTTCAATGGTGGAATTGAAGACAAATATTGCCGCTTTACATCTATCATGTATAGCAACGTAAGGCGCAGATCTTTTCACGATATATGTAATGTGTTATTGAAAATCGTAAAAGATTCACATTCAGTAACTTCAAGATGCGCAGTGAAGTTTTATTTCAATAGCGCTAACACCAGACCGAACGGACAACAGGTTGCGCTTCAACTCGCCTACAGGTAATGCCGTCAGAGGTTCCAGGCCTGTTCCCACTCCCTGTACAGCGTGTGCGAATATACAATGCACCTTGTCCTGTTGTCTTCAATGGTGGAATTGAAGACAAATATTGCCGCTTTACATCTATCATGTATAGCAACGTAAGGCGCAGATCTTTTCACGATATATGTAATGTGTTATTGAAAATCGTAAAAGATTCACATTCAGTAACTTCAAGATGCGCAGTGAAGTTTTATTTCAATAGCGCTAACACCAGACCGAACGGACATCAGGTTGCGCTTCAACTCGACTATAGGTAATGCCGTCAGAGGTTCCGGCCCTGCCCCCACACTCTATACAGTGTGTGCGAATATACAATGCACCTTGTCCTGTTGTCTTCAATGGTGGAATTGAAGACAAATATTGCCGCTTTACATCTATCATGTATAGCAACGCAAGGCGCATATCTTTTCACGATATATGTAATGTGTTATTGAAAATCGTAAAAGATTCACATTCAGTAACTTCAAGATGCGCAGTGATGTTTTATTTCAATAGGTGCATACACAGGAGCAACCAGCAATAAAAATGTACATCTTATGGAGGATTGCATCACTAAAGAGAGAAGCTATAGGTACTCTTGAAACGCAGAGCATGCATATTACAATGTTCAATATAGAAAGATCGCAATTCTTTTTGACAACGCACCTTTACTCCTCCTCAAACTTTTGATGGTCCTTCTCAAAATAGTCTCCCCTGAAGGCGATGCACTTCTCCCAGCGTTTCTGCCAGTCTTCAAAGACATGCTGGAAACCATTTTTAAGAGATCCTTCAAAACCAACTCCGCATCCTTCACCACTGCTCTTGATGATGGGTAATGTCTCCCACGAAGGCGTTTCTTCAAGTTAGGGATTAGAAAGATTCGCATGGGGCTAAATCCAAACAAAAGGGAGGGTGAGTGATGCACTTCAACTCGATATTTGCTAGATTTTCAGCAACAACATTGGCAATATGCAGCCACGCATTATCGTGGTGCAGCAGTCAGCCTGCTTCATAGAAATGTGGTCTTTTGCGCCTGATATGGACTTACAATGTTTTCAGGACCTCTCTATAATATTGTCCAGTTACTGGTGTGTGTGCAGGTACGACATGCTGCTAAACCATTCCATGAATATCAAAGAATGAGATAACCATAGCTTTCCCAGAACAAGCAACCACTTTTGCTCTTTTGGGGGTTGGTGATGAGTGCTGTTTGCTCTCAGGATAAAATGATGTAGCCAAGTTTCATCAGCAGTGATTACATTTGAAAGAAGCTCCGGATCTTCCTCTAACATCAACTTTAAAAGCATGTTACCTCCATTGCAGCGGTAGGCGATACTGAACATATCTGAACTTGCCTGGTTCTCACAGGCGGGAACCAGGAATTCCAACATTTATACTACTTCGACGTGTTTGCTTCACATTAAGCTAACAGAATATAATAAGATTGAACTTTAGTGCGCAAAATTATGACCGTAAAAAATTATGACCATTCTTTATTCAACAGTTCTCGTACAAATGCACTGTATATCAAACTGATAATTGTGTTCCTAATACACAAAATTGTACTCCAAATATTGTAAAAATAAATACAGAATAAAAAATGTCCGTGTGGTATTCATTGTTTGCGCCATATATTCTGCATAAAGTAATAGGAAATGTGTAAACATGAGGCATCATACGTTTCGTATTCACTAGCATTGCCATGCTGTAGTTCTTTATTCACCCAACTGTACGCTTGAAGCGGTCAGCTGATCATGCCCCTTACCTCACCTGTGACTTGTATCCTCGTCTGTTTAAATCTTGTGCGATGAAGCTAAAGCTTTGCGTGTGGATAACCGGAAGCAAACTGCCTGCGAAATCCGCAGCCGAGTAATATTTCTGTACTGGAACACATTTTCAGGATTCTCACCCAAAGATTGGCTGTATGAGTGATTGCACGGTCTTGCTGCAAAATGGCAAAGTCGAGCTCCCTATATATTAATTATCTATAGAAATGGGGGAAAACGTGTATTCTCTGTGTACAGTTGTCACCTGTTGATTACAAAAATATCGGGTCTCTAACACTTTCTTCGAAATGTAGAGTTCGCAGAGTGAAATGCGGCGAACGATGGTTAGCTTCCCCGGTGGATAAGGGCAATGGCCAGTTTCAGAATGTCCTTTAATAACATGGATAAGTAAACCCTTAAAAGTAATTTTAAAATGTTGCATGGTTTCATCCGCAACTTTCTGTGATAGCGGCACATGGCAACGAGCGTCGAGGGCTCGGACAGGCGAAAGACAGTGCTGCCAGTTCGGGTGTTTTTGGGCCTCTCGATATAATAGATACATTTGTGCACTCTATAGTAATATGTTATTTATTTTCATGATTCTGCTGAAGTTATGTTTTATCCTACAACAGCTAGTGCTGCTACTAAATCCTAAACACGGATTGATCTCTATTAACTACTTATGCCTGAAGCTTTTCTTGTATTTTCAACAGAGATTCCACTATTAAGAGTTGTTCAAATACTGTATACAAGCTTAGAAATTTTGCAGTGTCCCCTTTTCCTGCATGCGTTATTATACAGACAAAGTGTCTATGTTTGGGAAAACCTGGTGTAAAGTAAAGGGGGTAATTATGTAAGTGGGAGTTATAGCTGTAGTAGGTGCACTTGAACGCGAACAAAATAAAATGAAAAGGAAACTAGTAGTTTTCTGTGGTAAGTGAGTGAAAGATAACTTTATAAAACACAAAAAAGAAGCGCATGAAGCTTAGCATAATAAGTAAATGTGCAGATTCTCTCTATGTCCTATGTATACGATAAATTCACAGATAGGTGTTAGCAGTTATGATAAATGCATAATGTTGTTCTATCTTAAAAAATTCTTGATGTAGCACTCTACTCGTCGAAAACCTCTCCCCATCACCAACACATGCATTATCGTTTACTTAAAGTATACTGCGTAATTGCTGAACTCTGTGCATCTGTCCACTTTGAAAGTGGCCTAATTTAAGTGTATGGGACAGTGGCTGGTACTTCTCTACATAGCTTACCTCACTATCACAAACCATTATATATCTGAGCGGACCTACATATTTCTAGACCCTTCAACACAGGAAAACCTTACATTGTTTAGAGCAATTGATCCTAGACCCGCTGTCTTCAGCCGCCATTTGGAGAAAGACGTTGCATCCCACAGCACACAATGTTTGACCAGATTCTCAATAATCAAGATAAGTTCAGGAAAATTTTAATGATGGTGTTGCAGATATTATTGAAACAAGCAACGTGGCCTCCTATATTCCTCCATCCTCAATTATTTGCTTTTTACTTAATTAGAATTAGTTACGGAACGAAACATATTATTATTTAACAGATATCAAATTTGGTAAACAAAAAATTTTTCAACATTTAGTAGAGAAACACTTTTTCGAATGCACTTTCTTAAATCGGTTAACCAAAATACTTCATATATTTCTCACAAAGTAAAGGGGCTAAGGGCATCAAAAAGCATATTAAACATAGCTATATCAGTACGCACAAGTTAAACGTTAATAGGGAAGAAACAATTATATGACCAAATACTTACTTATAGTTATGAATGTGAATTCAATTAATTAATATATGTAATGGTAAAGAGTAAGACAGAGAAAGACACACTGCAAAGAGTGTGTGGAAATTTTTTAGAATATTGAGCTTTCAGATAACCTTTCCTGTTACATCCGCAAATTCCGAGATGCTAGTTGTTATTGGTTTGTATCCTTCATTGCAGTAGAAGCACATTAGGTAACGGAGGGGTCACCTAGCACCTCGATCCCTAATTAAATCTTTAATGCATACACATGGGACGAAGAAATGGGAGAAGCATCGCATGAACGGACAATGTAAGCGGCAGAGACTTACTGGGCCTGTCCAGAGATGGCTCTGCATGCATATTTAATAGCGCACATGATAATTAGTAGTTTTTCTGCGTCCCCTTATCATAATTATACTCATCCTCTGTGTACATAGCTTATATTTAATTGCTATTCATTGCGTCAGATTGATAATATTAGCTACGGTACATGCTAAGGAATTATTTAGCGAATAAATTACTCTGTGTGAGAAAACAATTCCTCGAAAGTGAGTATATGTTCACGTTTTTCGTAAACAAGGGCTTTAATGAAATTTCAGTTTGACCTTGTATCCAATTATATTAATCAATAGGTGGACAAATGCAAGCACGAGAGGCGATTTTACTGTAGTTTGCATGGCGACCGCCCAAATTGCCGGAAGGTAACTGAGAGGTCCCCTCCAGCAGAAAGCGGTGAAATCTCGACTGAGTAACGGCTGCTCAAACTGTCTGGCGGAGCCGAGGAGTATTAAATCGCAAGACACAGCGCCATCTACCCACCGTCTACCAGAATACACAATCATATATTTTGTAATATAACATAAAAGAGGGAAACAAAATAAGAGAAGATGGAAGAGAGTAGAGCCTTTGAAGAAGCATTCCTATGCAGATCAGCGGAAAATCACAGATACACTCATGGTCAAACGGGGCGGCCACCAGAATACGAGCCTCACGCTCGACCGCGGAGCCATTCTTGTAGCATCTTTCAGTATTACTTTTTAAACTGCCGTTACTATTCGGTTGTTTCTCGCAATATCGTAGTAAAGTATTGAGCATCATGGCCAGCGTATAGCGAGGCGTGTTTAAACGTTTTACCAATATTTCGCATACCTCTTATAATTACAACTACGAGGTGCGGTTCAAGTTATAACACCTGCTTTTTCAGGACTCGGACCAGATAGAAACTTCTGTTTTTTTAAATACATGTGTACTCTTTGTGAACGCGTGACAGAGATGGCAGCACTGTCAATGCTAAGAACTCTAGCGGCACCGACGAGAGTTAGGACTGTTTTAATATTTAAAATGACTACGTTTTCATTGCAAGAACAGCGTGTAATCATCAGTTTTTTTCCATTTTCGTAGTGTGACACCTACTTAAGCTCATCACCAGTTGCATGAGTTATGTGGTGATGATACCATGGATGTGTCTAATTAGCGCTCCTGGGTGTAACAGTTCAATGAAGGCAGAACAATTTTCGCATTTTCAGATCTTCATTCAGAATTGTGTGCACAGATCCCACGGAAATGCCAATTTTGGAGGCTAGGCCGTGAGTGTCCTGGTTAGTTGTAACACGGCGTTCTGCCTTCATTTAACTGTCGCGCCCAGGAACGGACATTAGACACAGGGCCGTATTCCTAACCAAAAATGCGAGAGGACTCATCAAAAAAAATTCAAGATGTTGAAAATCTGATCAAAATGCCTCAGTTGTAGATGCGCCTTCCTGCTTTTGTTGTCCTCGGTATGCCTGTGACATGTCCATTCTTTTATGTAATCCTCTGGGTTCCACATATGTACTGGAGGTTCGTTAATAGTAATAAACATCAGAGATGAGAGATGCCATTCAGAAAGAGAATTCCTCAGAGGTGCCATAATTAAGTTCATTGTACTGATGTCTCTTTCAGAGTCAGACGTGCTCACAGGGAGTGTATCAATGCTAACAAAAACTGCTTTTAGTTCTGCGGGAATTCCCTCTCCGCTGCTGTCCATGAAGTCTCTGAAACCCTCTCTTGATCCTGGAAAGGAAAGAATAAAGCGTTCAAAAATCCTCCTAAGATATTCTTCACCTTCTAACCATGGGCTGGCAATATCATAAGGCCAATTCTTGTTGTCCAAAACATCAATTTGTTTCTTGAAGGATTTGAAATCCCCATATTTGGAAATTAACCTGCTTTTCGGATTGTCACTAAGACTTTGATAAGGTTGTTTCCTATTAATTTGGGTAGATACTCTGCTTGATTCTCAAATGGGAGCCAACATAACGTCTTTGAATCGGCCTTCTGAAATGTAGCTTTCTGCTTCCCTCAAGTAAATTCCTGGACTTTCTTTCAGTTAGTCCATAGTTCTTATTGCTCTTGTGATTGCTCTATATGAATACGATGTATTAGCGCCGTGTTTTAGAGGTTTTGCGACAGGTTACCATTTTCTTCAAGAATATTAGCCATTAGTGTAATGGTTAGCTTCCTGTGTGGATAAGGGCGATGGCCAGTTTCAGAATGTCCTTTAATAACATAGATAAGTAAACCCTTAAATGTAATTTTAAAATGTTGCATGGTTTCATCCGCACCTTCCTAGGATAGCGGCAGATGGCAACGAGCGTCGAGGGCTCGGATAGGCGAAAGACAGCGCAGCCGTATCGGGTGTTTTTGGGCCTCTCTGTATAGTAGATAAGCAAAATCGTGCTTCAAAGAAGAAATTAAATCCTGTTACGATATAAACATTTTGAACCAACTAAGCCAGACATTACACCTAAGTGTCCACCTCTGCGGTATGAGGTTGCGTGTGTCCCTCGCATTCAAGAGGGCCTGAGTTCGAATCTCACTAAGGGTAATTTATCTGGATAAGTATATTTCCGGGATTGTTCCTTATCTTGAACGATGAATGTCGGGCAATAACTGAGCTCTATGGGCCCTTGGCTTACTTATAATTCTTCCACCCATTTAAGTCATCGTTGAATATGACTTACGTTGGTAAGTCAGTGTTAGCTCATTGCTTCATATCCACCGTAGATAGAAGTATGTTTTAAATGAAGTGGTTTAAGAATTTTTATTAGGAAAGACGCCAGCATCATCAGATTAATGAAGTGTAATTTGTATTAGATGGTATTCCCCATTAATTCTCTTTAACCGTGAACACTATTATGCGATATTTTATTCACTACAGAAAGCAGTCACAAATAAACATACTTTTTAATTTCAGAAATATGAAAGTTTTCTGCTTTTCTCGAATTTTTGGGAAAGCTCATTTCATACACAAACTACCTAGCCTCTTCAGTCCTCTGTTTCTCAAAACTAAGTTTTTCCGTAATTTCCTACCATTTATTCCGCTTGATTCCAGTATTTCCCGAATTTTTCTTTGAAGTTGGCGAAGTGGAAAGTTTTGACGGGAGTGGAAAAGCCATAGCACAACCTGTTCTTGCGTGAAGTTTATTTTTAGAGATTTCTCAGAAAATACATTATTATTCTGAGCATATTTTACATCGTATGTGAGCTAGCGTCGCTCCCAACTCCTTAAAATTAAACATTGTTGTTTTAAACGGAAGTTTAGTAATATCCTATAGGGAAAACTACATTTGTACACTCTATAGTAATATATTATTTATTTTCATGATTCTGCTGAAGTTATGTTTTATCCTACAACAGCTAGTGCTGCTATCAAATCCTAAACACGGATAGATCTCTATGAACTACTTATGCCTGAAGCTTTTCTTGTACTTTAATAGAGATTCCACTGTTAAGAGTTGTTCAAATACTGTATACAAGCTTTGAAATTTTGCAGTGTCCCCTTTTCTTGCATGCGTTATTATACAGACAAAGTGTCTATGTTTGAGAAAACCTGGTGAGAAGTAAATAGGGTAATTATGTAAGGGGGAGTTATAGCTGTAGTAGGTGCACTTGAACGCGAACGAAATAAAATGAAAAGGAAACTAGTAGTTTTCTGTGGTAAGTGAGTGAAAGATGACTTTATAAAACACAAAAAAGAAGCACATGAAGCTCAGCATAATAAGGAAATGTGCACATTCACTCCATGTCCTATGTATACGATAAATTCACAGCTAGGTGTTGCAACACAGTATTAAAATTAGCAGTTATGACAAATGCATAATGTTGTTCTGTCTTAAAAAATTCTTGATGTAGCACTCTACTCGTCGAAAACCCCTCCCCAACACCAATACATGCATTATTGTTTACTTAAAGTATACTGTGTAATTGCTTTACTCTCTGCCTTTGTCCTCCTTGAAAGTGGCCTAATTTAAGTATATGGGACAGTGGCTGGTACTTCTCTAAATAGCTTAGCTCACTATCACAAACCATTATATATCTGAGCGGATCTACATATTTCTAGACCTTTGAACATAAGAGGATTCGATCCTAGACCCGCTGTCTTCAACCGCTATTTGGAGAAAGACGTTGAATCCTACAGCACACAATGCTTGACCAGATTATGAATAACCAAGATAAGTTCAGGAAAATTTTAATGATGGTGCTACAGATATTATTGAAACAAGCAACGTGGCCTCCTATATTCCCCCGCTGAAATCATTTGCTTTTTACTTAATTACCATTAGTTACGGAACGATACATTTTATTATTTACCAAATATAAATTTTGGTAAACAAAACATTTTTCAACCTTTAGGAGAGAAAACCTTTTTTATAAAGCACTTTCTTAAATCGGTTAACCAAAACACTTCATATATTTCTCACAAAGTAATTGGGCTAAGGGCATTCGAAAGCATATTAAACATGGCTATATCAGTACGCACAAGTAAAACGTTAATAGGGAAGAAACAATTATATGACCAAATACTTACTTATCGTTATGAATGTGAATTCAATTAATTAATCCATGTAATGGTAAAGAGTAAGGCAGAGAAAGACACACTGCAATTGGATTGTGAAAATTTTTTAGAATATTGAGCTTTCAGATAACCTTTCCTGTTACATCCGCAAATTCCGTGATGCTAGTTGTTATTGGTTTCTATGCTTCATTGCAGTAGAAGCACATTAGGTAACGGAGGGGTCACCTAGCACCTCGATCCCTAATTAAATCTTTAATGCATTCACATGGGACGAAGAAATGGGGGAAGCATCGCATGAACGGACACTGTAAGCGGCAGAGACTTACTGGGCCTCTCCAGAGATGGCTCTGCATGCATATTTAATAGCGCACATGATAATTAGTAGTTTTTTTGCGTCCCCTTATCATAATTATACTCATCCTCTGTGTCCATAGCTTATATTTAATTGCTATTCATTGCGTCAGATTGATAATATTAGCTACGGTACATGCTAAGGAATTATTTAGCGAATAAATTACTCTGTGTGAGAAAACAATTCCTCGAAAGTGAGTATATGTGCACGTTTTTCGTAAACAAGGGCTGTAATGAAATTTCAGTTTGACCTTGTATTCAATTATATTAATCAAAAGGTAGACAAATGCAAGCACGAGAAGCGATTTTACTGTAGTTTGCATGGCGACCGCCCAAATTGCCGGAAGGTAACTGAGAGGTCCCCTCCAGCAGAAAGCGGTGAAATCTCGACTGAGTAACGGCTGCTCAAACTGTCTGGCGGAGCCGAGGAGTATTAAATCGCAAGACACAGCGCCATCTACCCACCGTCTACCAGAATACACAATCATATATTTTGTAATATAACATAAAAGAGGGAAACAAAATAAGAGAAGATGGAAGAGAGTAGAGCCTTTGAAGAAGCATTCCTATGCAGATCAGCGGAAAATCACAGATAAACTCATGGTCAAACGGGGCGGCCACTAGAATACGAGCCTCACGCTCGACCGCGGAACCATTCTTGTAGCATCCTTCAGTATTACTTTTTAAACTGCAGCTATTATTCGGTTGTTTCTCGCAATATCGTAGTAAAGTATTGAGCATCATGGCCAGCGTATAGCGAGGCGTGTTTAAACGTTTGACCAATATTTCGCTTACCTCTTATAATTACAACTACGAGGTGCGGTTCAAGTTTAACACCTACTTTTTCAGGACTCGGACCAGATAGAAACTTCTGTTTTTTTAAATACATGTGTACTCTTTGTGAACGCGTGACAGAGATGGCAGCACTGTCAATGCAAAGAACTCTAGCGGCACCGACGAGAGTTAGGACTGTTTTAATATTTAAAATGACTACGTTTTCATTGCAAGAACAGCGTGTAATCATCAGTTTTTTTCCATTTTCGTAGTGTGACACCTACTTAAGCTCATCACCAGTTGCTTGAGTTATGTGGTGATGATACCATGGATGTGTCTAATGTGCGCTCCTGGGTGTAACAGTTCAATGAAAGCAGAACACTTTTCGCATTTTCAGATCTTCATTCAGAATTGTGTGCACAGATTCCACGGAAATGCCAATTTTGGAGGCTAGGCCGTGAGTGTCCTGGTTAGTTGTAACACGGCGTTCTGCCTTCATTTAACTGTCGCGCCCAGGAACGGACATTAGACACAGGGCCGTATTCCTAACCAAAAATGCGAGAGGACTCATCAAAAAAAATTCAAGATGTTGAAAATCTGATCAAAATGCCTCAGTTGTAGATGCGCCTTCCTGCTTTTGTTGTCCTCGGTATGCCTGTGACATGTCCATTCTTTTATGTAATCCTCTGGGTTCCACATATGTACTGGAGGTCCGTTAATAGTAATAAACATCAGAGATGAGAGATGGCATTCAGAAAGAGAATTCCTCAGAGGTGCCATAATTAAGTTCATTGTACTGATGGCTCTTTCACAGTCAGACGTGCTCACAGGGAGTGTATCAATGCTAACAAAAACTGCTTTTAGTTCTGCGGGAATTCCCTCTCCGCTGCTGTCCATGAAGTTTCTGAAACCCTCTCTTGATCCTGGAAAGGAAAGAATAAAGCGTTCAAAAATCCTCCTAAGATATTCTTCACATTCTAAGCATGGGATGGCAATATCATAAGGACAATTCTTGTTGTCCAAAACATCAATTTGTTTCTTGAAGGATTTGAAATCCCCATATTTGGAAATTAACCTGCTTTTCGGATTGTCACTAAGACTTTGATAAGGTTGTTTCCTATTAATTTGGGTAGATACTCTGCTTGATTCTCAAATGGGAGCCAGCATAACGTCTTTGAATCGGCCTTCTGAAATACAGCTTTCTGCTTCCCTCAAGTAAATTCCTGGACTTTCTTTCAGTTAGTCCATAGTTCTTATTGCTCTTGTGATTGCTCTATATGAATACGATGTATTAGCGCCGTGTTTTTGGAGGTTTTGCGACAGGTTACCATTTTCTTCAAGAATATTAGCCATTAGTGTAATGGTTAGCTGCCTGTGTGGATAAGGGCGATGGCCAGTTTCAGAATGTCCTTTAATAACATAGATAAGTAAACCCTTAAATGTAATTTTAAAATGTTGCATGGTTTCATCCGCACCTTCCTAGGATAGCGGCAGATGGCAACGAGCGTCGAGGGCTCGGATAGGCGAAAGACAGCGCAGCCGTATCGGGTGTTTTTGGGCCTCTCTGTATAATAGATAAGCAAAATCGTGCTTCACAAAGAAATTAAATCCTGTTACGATATAAACATTTTGAACCAACTAAGCCATACATTACACCTAAGTGTCCACCTCTGCGGTATGAGGTTGCGTGTGTCCCTCGCATTCAAGAGGGCCTGAGTTCGAATCTCACTAAGGGTAATTTATCTGGATAAGTATATTTCCGGGATTGTTCCTTATCTTGAACGATGAATGTCGCTCAATATCTGAGCTCTATGGGCCCTTGGCTTACTTATAATTCTTCCACCCATTTAAGTCATCGTTGAATATGACTTACGTTGGTAAGTCAGTGTTAGCTCATTGCTTCATATCCACCGTAGATAGAAGTATGTTTTAAATGAAGTGGTTTAAGAATTTTTATTAGGAAAGACGCCAGCATCATCAGATTAATGAAGTGTAATTTGTATTAGATGATATTCCCCATTAATTCTCTTTAACCGTGAACACTATTATGCGATATTTTATTCACTACAGAAAGCAGTCACAAATAAACATACTTTTTAATTTCAGAAATATGAAAGTTTTCTGCTTTTCTCGAATTTTTGGGAAAGCTCATTTCATACACAAACTACCTAGCCTCTTCAGTCCTCTGTTTCTCAAAACTAAGTTTTTCCGTAATTTCCTACCATTTATTCCGCTTGATTCCAGTATTTCCCGAATTTTTCTTTGAAGTTGGCGAAGTGGAAAGTTTTGACGGGAGTGGAAAAGCCATAGCATAACCTGTTCTTTCGTGAAGTTTATTTTTAGAGATATCTCATAAAATACATTATTATTCTGAGCATATTTTACATCGTATGTGAGCTAGCGTCGCTCCCAACTCCTTAAAATTAAACATTGTTGTTTTAAACGGAAGTTTAGTAATATCCTATAGGGAAAACTACATCTGTACACTGTATAGTAATATATTATTTATTTTCATGATTCTGCTAAAGTTATGTTTTATCCTACAACAGCTAGTGCTGCTATCAAATCCTAAACACGGATAGATCTCTATGAACTACTTATGCCTGAAGCTTTTCTTGTACTTTAATAGAGATTCCACTGTTAAGATTTGTTCAAATACTGTATACAAGCTTTGAAATTTTGCAGTGTCCCCTTTTCTTGCATGCGTTATTATACAAAGTGTCTATGTTTGGGAAAACCTGGTGAGAAGTAAATAGGGTAATTATGTAAGGGGGAGTTATAGCTGTAGTAGTTGCACTTGAACGCGAACGAAATAAAATGAAAAGGAAACTAGTAGTTTTCTGTGGTAAGTGAGTGAAAGATGACTTTATAAAACACAAAAAAGAAGCACATGAAGCTCAGCATAATAAGGAAATGTGCACATTCTCTCCATGTCCTATGTATACGATAAATTCACAGCTAGGTGTTGCAACACAGTATTAAAATTAGCAGTTATGACAAATGCATAATGTTGTTCTGTCTGAAAAAATTCTTGATGTAGCACTCTACTCGTCGAAAACCTCTCCCTAACACCATCACATGCATTATTGTTTACTTAAAGTATACTGCGTAATTGCTGTACTGTCTACCTTTGTCCTCCTTGAAAGTGGCCTAATTTAAGTATATGGGACAGTGGCTGGTACTTCTCTAAATAGCTTAGCTCACTGTCACAAACCATTATATATCTGAGCGGATCTACATATTTCTAGACCTTTGAACATAAGAGGAATCGATCCTGGACCCGCTGTCTTCAGCCGCTATTTGGAGAAAGACGTTGAATCCTACAGCACACAATGCTTGACCAGATTATGAATAACCAAGATAAGTTCAGGAAAATTTTAATGATGGTGTTACAGATATTATTGAAACAAGCAACGTGGCCTCCTATATTCCCCCGCCGAAATCATTTGCTTTTTACTTAATTACCATTAGTTACGGAACGATACATTTTATTATTTACCAAATATAAATTTTGGTAAACAAAACATTTTTCAACCTTTAGGAGAGAAAACCTTTTTTATAAAGCACTTTCTTAAATCGGTTAACCAAAATACTTCTTATATTTCTCACAAAGTAAAGGGGCTAAGGGCATCCGAAAGCATATTAAACATGGCTAGATCAGTACGCACAAGTTAAACGTTAATAGGGAAGAAACAATTATATGACCAAATACTTACTTATCGTTATGAATGTGAATTCAATTAATTAATGTATGTAATGGTAAAGAGTAAGGACGAGAAAGACACACTGCAAAGAGAGTGTGGAAATTTTTTAGAATATTAGCTTTCAGATAACCTTTCCGAGTTACATCCGCAAATTCCGAGATGCCACTTGTTATTGGTTTGTAGCCTTCATTGCAGTAGAAGCACATTAGGTAACGGAGGGGTCACCTAGCACCTCGATCCCTAATTATATCTTTAATGGATACACATGGGATGAAGAAATGAGAGAAGAGTCGCATGAACGGACAATGTAAGTGGCAGAGACTTACTGGGCCTGTCCAGAGATGGCTCTGCATGCATATTTAATAGCGCACATGATAATTAGTAGTTTTTTTCGTCCCCTTATTATAATTATACTCATCCTCTGTGTACATAGCTTATACATAATTGTTATTCATTGCGTCAGATTGATAATATTAGCTACGGTTCATGCTAAGGAATCATTTAGCGAATAAATTACTCTGTATTAGAAAACAATTCCTCGAAATTGAGTATATGTTCACGATTTTCGTAACCTTTCTTCCATTGGTACAATGAAAAATTATTTCAATACTAAGCAAGAGCTTTAATGAAATTTCAGTTTGAACTTGTATCCAATTATATTAATCAAAACGTAGAAAAATGCAAGCAGGAGAGGCGATTTTACTGTAGTTTGCATGGCGACCCCCCAAATTGCCGGAAGGTAACTGAGAGGTCCCCTCCAGCAGAAAGCGGTGAAATCTCGACTGAGTAACAGCAACTCGAACTGTCTGGCGGAGCCGAGAAGTACTAAATCGCAAGACACAGCGCCATCTACCCACTGTCGACCAGAATACACAATATTATATTTTGTAATATAACATAAAAGAGGGAAACAAAATAAAAGAAAATGGAAGACAGGAGAGCCATGTCAGAAGCATTCCTGTGCCGATCAGGGGAAAATCACAGAAAAACTCATGGTCAAACGGGGCGGCCACCTGAATACGCGCCTCACGCTTGACCGCGGAACCATTCTTGTCGCATCTTTCAGTATTACGTTTTAAACTGCAGTTATTATTCAGTTGTTTCTCGCAATATCGTAGTAAAGTATTGAGCATCATGTCCAGCGTATAGCGAGGAGTGTTTAAACGTTTGACCAATATTTCTCTTACCTCTTATAGTTACAACTACGAGGTGCGGTTCAAGTTATAACACCTACTTTTTTCAGGAATCGGACCAGATAAAAACTTCTGTTTTTTTAAATAAATGTGTACTGTTTGTGAACGTGACACAGAGATGGCATCACTGTCAGTGCAAAGAACTCTAGTGGTTGCGACGAGAGTTAGGACTGTTTTAATATTTAAAATGACTACGTTTTCACTGCAAGAACAGCGTGTAATCATCAGTTTTTTCCATTCTCGTGGTGTGAAACCTACTGAAGCTCATCACCAGTTGCATGAGTTATGTGGTGATGATACCATGGATGTTTCTAATGTGCGCTCCTGGGTGCAACAGTTTAATGAAAGTAGAGCACTTTTCGCAATTTTCAGATCTTCATTCAGAATTGTGTGCACAGACCCCACGGAAATGCCAATTTTGGAGGCTAGGCCGCGAGTGTCCTGGTTAGTTGTAACACGATGTTCTGCCTCTATTTAACTGTCGCGTCCAGGAACGCACATCAGACACAGGGCCGTATTCCTAACAAAAAAAAGCGAGAGGACTTATCAGAAAAAAAAGATCAAGATGCTGAAGAGCCGATCAAAGCGCTGCAGTTGTCGATTCGCCTTCCTGCTTTGGTTGTCCTCAGCATGCCTGTGACATGTTATCCATTCTTTTATGTAATCCTCTGTGTTTCACATATTTACTGGAGGTCCGTAAATAGTAATAAACATCAGAGATGAGAGATGCCATACAGAAAGAGAATTGCTCAAAGGTGCCCTTTTTAAGTTCATTGTACTAATGGCTCTTTCAGAGGCAGATGTGCTCACAGGGAGTGTATCAATGCTAACAAAAACTGCTTTTAGTTCTGCGGGAATTCCCTCTCCGCTGCTGTCCATGAAGTCTCTGAAACCCTCTCTTGATCCTGGAAAGGAAAGAATAAAGCGTTAAAAAATCCTCCTAAGATATTCTTCACCTTCTAACAATGGGCTGGCAATATCATAAAGCCAATTCTTGTTGTCCAGAACATTAATTTCTTTCTTGAAGGTTTTGAAATCCTCGTCTTTGGAAATTAACCTGTTTTTCAAATTGTCACTAAGATTTTGAAAAGTTGTTTCCTATTAGTTTGGGGAGATACTCTGCCTACTTCTCTTATGGGGGCCAACATAACGTCTTTGAAACGGCCTTCTGAAATAGACTTTTCTGCTTCTTTCAAGTAAACTCCTGGACTTTCTTTCAGTTATTCCATAGCTCTTACTACTCTTGTGATTGCTCTATATGAATACGATATATTAGCGCTGTCTTTTTGGATCTGTTGTGACAGGTTACCAATTTCTTCAAGAATATTAGCCAGTAGCGTAGTGGTTAGCTTCCTGTGTGGATAAGGGCGATGGCCAGTTTCAGAATGTCCTTTAATAACATGGATAAGTAAACCCTTAAAAGTAGTTCTAAAATGTTGTATGGTTTCATCCGCAACGTTCTATGATAGCCGCAGAGGGCAACGACCGTCGAGGGCTCGGACAGGCGAAAGACAGCGTAGCCGGTTCGGATGTTTTTGGGCCTCTCGGTATAATAGATAAGCAAAACCTTGCTTCACAAATAAATTAAATCCTGTTAGGATATGAACATTTTGCACCAACTAAGTCATACATTACTCCTAAGTGTCCACCTCTGCGGTATGAGATAGCGTGTGTGCCTCGCATTCAAGAGGGCCTGAGTTCGAATCTCACTAAGGGTAATTTATCTGGATAAGTATATTTCCGGGATTGTTCCTTATCTTGAACGATGAATGTCGGGCAATAACTAAGCTCTATGGGCCTTTGGCTTACTTGATCACCCTTCGAACCATTTAAGCCATCGTTGAATATGACTTACGTTGGTAAGTCAGTATTAGCTGATTGCTTCATATCCACCGTAGATAGAAGTATGTTTTAAATGAAGAGGTTTAAGAATTTTTATTAGGAAAGACGCCAGGATCATCAGATTAATGAAGTGTAATTTGTACTAGATGGTATTCCCCATTAACTCTCTTTAACCGTGAACACTATAATGTGATATTTCATTCACTACAGAAAGCAGTTACAAATAAACATACTTTTTAATTTCAGAAATATGAAAGTTTTCTGCTTTTCTCGAATTTCTGGGAAAGCTTATTTCATACACAAACTACCTAGCCTCTTCAGTCCTCTGTTTCTCAAAACTATGTTTTTCCGTAATTTCCTACCATTTATTCCGCTTGAATCCAGTATTTCCCGAGTTTTTCTTTGAAGCTGGCTAAGTGGAAGGTTCTGACGTGAGTAAAAAGGCCATAGCACAACCTGTTCTTTCGTGAAGTTTATTTTTATAGATATCTCAGAAAATACATTATTATTCTGAGCATATTTTACATAGTATGTCGGTTAGCGTCGCTCCCAACTCCTTAAAATTAAACATTTTTGTTTTAAACGGAAATTTAGTAATTTCCTATAGGGAAAACTACTTTTGTACACTCTATAGTAATATTTTATTTATTTTCATGATTCTGCTGAATTTATTGTGACTTTGCGGTTCGTGAAAATCAAAAGGCGAGGCTTCAAATACAAAAACTACACTTTATTTTCCTAGCAAATACATTCGTCAACATTACATTATGCTAGCTAACCTTAAAACTGTTTATTTTACCTAACAACTACTCTCAACTGTCTCTCGCTACCGGTCATCATTTGTGATCGGCTTCGCGATTCTACCGCCAGGGTGACACTGCTCCCTCCTCAAGGCTGGTCGTCCCGAACAGCACCTTCGTAACGGGCCAGGCGATCCAGGTGTACCACCAACTTCTTTCAAGAGTAGCCCCAAGTCTGCGTCCACCAGCTGCCCCCTCCTCAGGCCTGCGCTATCCCAGCCGTCCGCAGCCATTGCCGTGACTACTCGAACTGCTGCGGCTTGTTCCTTCTCCTCCACTCTTGTGCATCGGCCGCACTCTTCTGGACAGGGCCTTCGGGACATAGTGTCCGCGTTACCGCGACTCTTCCCTCTGCGATGTTCCGAGGTGAAGTCGTACTCCTGCAGCCTCTGAACCCCACCTGCTGTCTGGCCTTCCGGTGGCGCCGTCACTATCACTTCGCTCCTCGCGGGGACAACCACGTCTTCGCTCAAGACGACCCTGCCAAATCCAAGGCGCTCTTCTGGTTGACGGAGTATAACCTCTTCTCCGTTGAACCTGAGGACCTTCCTGCCGACGTCGACCGTCGCCTCGTGGCTCCTGAGGGCATCCAGTCCCAGAATCACCTCCTCAGCCACCTTCGCGACGAACACGCACAGACGCACGGCACTCCGTCCCAAGTTCAGCTCCAGCAGGGCCTCCTTCAGCTCAGGCATGGTGTCGCCCGATGCAGTCACAAGCTGGTATGGTCGGCTCGGTTTCCTCGTCGGCAAACCCTTCGCCACGTCAGGTCTGATGATGGTCACGGCCGCCCTAGTGTCCACCAGCACGCGGCACGGCTTTCCTCTCACCCAGCCGTCCGCGATGAGGTTGTCATCCATCCGCCGGCTGACGGCACGGATTGTCACTCGAGGGGATGGTGGTAATGGCGCCGACGTACCCCTCTCCACGCTGGGCCTTACTCGTTTTCCGACTGCTCTTCCTGGTCTGGGCAGTCTCTCCGCAGGTGTCCGGGCTGTCCACACCCCCAACACAGGCCACTAGGTGTTCGCCGGCGTCCCTCAGCTGGTCTTCTGTCTCCGGCGTAGCGGACACTCCTCGTTCTCGACGGGATAGATGCTACCTTGGCCGCCTCCATCCTTAATGCCGCTGTCAGCGCCTCGTGGATGTTTTTATAATCGTCGAGCATTAGGCGCTGACGAATCACCGTGTCCCGTACCCCGTCGACAAAATTGAAGGCGGCTTCCCGGGATACGAACTCCAGTGGCAGGTCAACCAAGGCCTTGCTAGCCAGCTGCTCGATCACTATGGCGAACTCCTGCAGCGTATCCCCCGGCTGCTGCGACCTTGCCTTTAGCTGGCTGCGGTATGCTGCGGCTAAGCGGTGGTTCCCGAAGCGATTCTCCAGGGCCTCCCAGATGTCCTTGTGCGCCGCCGTCGTCTGCACCGCGTTTAGGATTTCCGCGGTCCGTCCCTGGAGGCTGGCTATTAACTGTGTGGCCTCCTCCACCGGTGACCATCTGTTGTGCTTGGCCACTGTGTCGAACTGGCGGCGGAGACCTCGAATGTTGACGCGCCGTCATATTTCGGAGGTTTGACGCGGGCCGATGTTGTGTCGCGTCCCGGTGCGTCAGCCTTCAAATCCTTCAGTCTGCTGCCGACGATATCCTCCACCATGGCGTTCAGGGACTTGACGCTGCCGTCGGGCTTTCCCTCCAGGTCGTCAACGCGGCTCGCCAGGTCCTCCACGCGCTCGTCCACTTGGCCCATCCGCTTGCCCAGCTCCGTCTCGTCATCTCTCACGCCGGCCAACTGTTCCTCAAATTTGGCGGCGAGGACCTCGTTCGCCTCCTTCATTTCCGTGGCCAGACTGTCGTTCGCTGCCTTCATTTCTGTGGTCAATTCGGTCTTTATTTCTTTCAACTCTGCGGCCAGGTTGTTATTTGCCGCTTCTGTTTTTGTTGTTAACTCGTTCATCTTCGCGGCCAAGTTGATATTTGCCGCTTCCGACTTCGCTGTTAATTCGTTTTCTTCTGCAAAAGCATTTCCAATGCCGATTCCTTGGCCATAATGTTCCGTGATGTTGTTATCCCACTCCTGACACTAATGTGACTTTGTGGGTTCGTGAACATCAAAAGTCGAGGCTTCAAATACAAAACCTACACTTTATTTTCCTAGCAAACACATTCGTCACCATTATATTATCTTAGCTAACCTTAAAGCTGCTTATTTTACATAACAATTACTCTCAACTGTCTCTCGCTACCGGTCAACATTTGTCATCGGCTTCGCGATTCTACCGCCAGGGTGACACTATGTTTTATCCTACAGCAGCTTGTGCTGCTATCAAATCCTAAACACGGATTGATCTCTATTAACTACTAATGCCTGAAGCTCTTTTTTTTTTGTATTTTCAACAGACATTCCACTATTAAGAGTTGTTCAAATACTGTATACAAGCTTTGAAATTTTGCAGTGTCCCCTTCACCTGCATGCCTTATTATACAGGCAAAGTGTCTATGTTTGGGAAAACCTGGTGTAAAGTAAAGGGGGTAATTATGTAAGGGTGAGTTATAGCTGTAGTAGGTGCACTTGAACGAACGAAATAAAATGAAAAGGAAATTAGTAGTTTTCTGTGGTAAGTGTGTGAAAGATGACTTTATAAAACACAAAAATGAAGCACGTGAAGCTTAGCATAATAAGTAAATGTGCACATTCTCTCCATGTCCTATGTATAGGATAAATTCACAGCTAGGTGTTGCAACACAGTATTAAAATTAGCAGTAATGACAAATGCATAATGTTGTTCTAACTTAAAAAATTCTTGATGTAGCACTCTACTCGTCGAAAACCTCTCCCCAACACCAACACATGCATTATCGTTTACTTAAAGTATACTGCGTAATTGCTGTACTCTGTGCCTCTGTCCACTTTGAAAGTGGCCTAATTTAAGTATATGGGACAATGGCTGGTACTTCTATACATAGCTTACCTCGCTATCACAAACCATCATATATCTGAGCGGATCTACATATTTCTAGACCTTTCAACATAAGAAAACTATACATTGTTTAGAGGAATCGATCTTTAAACCCGCTGACTGCAGCCGCTATTTGGAGAAAGACGTTGCATCCAACAGCACACAATGTTTGACCAGATTCTCAATAATCAAGGTAAGTTCAGGAAAATTTTAATGATGGTGTTACAGGTATTATTGAAACAAGCAAAGTGGCTTCCTATATTCCTCCATCCTCAAACAATTGCTTTTTACTTAACTACTATTAGTTTCGGAACGATACATTTTATTACTTACCATATATCAAATTTGGTAAACAAAAAATTTTTCAACATTTAGGAGAGGAACCCTTTTTTGAATGCACTTTCTTAAATCGGTTAACCAAAACACTTCATATATTTCTCACAAAGTAATTGGGATAAGGGCATTCGAAAGCATATTAAACATGGCTATATCAGTACGCACAAGTAAAACGTTAATAGGGAAGAAACAATTATATGACCAAATACTTACTTATCGTTATGAATGTGAATTCAATTAATTAATCCATGTAATGGTAAAGAGTAAGGCAGAGAAAGACACACTGCAATTGGATTGTGAAAATTTTTTAGAATATTGAACTTTCAAATATGCTTTCCTGTTACATCCGCAAATTTCGAGATGCCAGTTGTTATTGGTTTGTATCCTTCATTGCAGTAGAAGCACATTAGGTAACGGAGGGGTCACCTAGCACCTGGATCCCTAATTAAATCTCTAATGGATACACATGGGATGAAGAAATGAGAGAAGAATCGCATGAACGGACAATGTAAGCGGCAGAGATTTACTGGGCCTGTCCAGAGATGGCTCTGCATGCATATTTTATAGCGCAGATGATAGTATGTAGTTCTTTGCGTCCTCTTATTATAATGATACTCACCTTCTGTGTATATAGCTTATATTTAAATGTTATTCATTGCGTCAGATTGATAATATTAGCTACGGTACATGCTAAGGAATCATTTAGCGAATAAATTACTCTGTGTGAGAAAACAATTCCTCGGAAGTGAGTATATGTTCACGTTTTTCGTAACTTTTTTCCATGGGTACAATGACAGTTATTTGAAAACTAAGCAAGAGCTTTAATGAAATTTCAGTTTGAACTTGTATCCAATTATATTAATCAAAACGTAGAGAAATGCAAGCATGAGAGGCATTTTGCTGCAGTTGGGATATTTGAGAAAGGTACACGAAGTAACTACAAAAAACCTGCCTTCGTAACTGTTTCTGGCTTGACCATTGCGCAGAGAAGCGTTTGCATGGCGACGCCGAAATTGCCGGTAGGTAACTGAGAGGTCCCCTCCAGCAGAAAGCGGTGAAATCTCGACTGAGTAACTGCTGCTCGAACTGTCTGGCGGAGCCGAGAAGTATTAAATCCCAAGACACAGCGCCATCTACACACCGTCGACCAGAATACACAATCATATACTTTGTAACATAACATAAAGGGGGTCCTTCAGGTCCGTAAATATTAATAAACATCACAGATGAGAGATGCCATACAGAGAGAGAATTGCTCAAAGGTGCCATAATTAAATTCATTGTACTAATGGCTCTTTCAGAGTCAGACGTGCTCACCGGGAGTGTAACAATGCTAACAAAAACTGCTTTTAGTTCTGCGGGAATTCCCACTCCGCTGCTGTCCATGAAGTCTCTGAAACCCTCTCTTGATCCTGGAAAGGAAAGAATAAAGCGTTCACAAATCCTCCTAAGATATTCTTCACCTTCTAAGCATGGGACGGCAAACTCATGAGGCAAATTCTTGTTGTCCAAAGCATTAATTTCTTACTAGAAAGATTTGAAATCCTCGTCTTTGGAAATTAACCTGTTTCTCAAATTTTAATTAAGACTTTGACAAAGTTGTTTCCTATTAATCTGTGTAGATACTCTGCCTGATTCTCGTATGGGACCCAGCATAACGTCTTTGAAACGGCCTTCTGAGATATAGTTTTCTGCTTCCTTCAAGTAAACTCCTGGACCTTCCTTCAGTTTTTCCATAGCTCTTACTACTCTTGTGATTGCTCTATAAGAATAAGATGTATTAGCGCTGTCTTTTTGGAGGTGTTGTGACAGGTTACCAATTCCTTCAAGAATATCAGCCGTTAGTGTAATGGTTAGCTTCCTGTGTGGATAAGGGCGATGGCCAGTTTCAGAATGTCCTTTAATAACACGGATAAGTGAACCCTTAAAAGTAATTTTAAAATGTTGCATGATTTCATCCGTAACTTTCTATGATAGCGGCAGATGGATACGGGCGTCGAGGGCTCGGACAGGCGAAAGACAGCGCAGACGGCTTGGCATTTTTGGGCCTCTCGGTATAATAGATAAGCAAAATCTTGCTTCAGAAAGAAATGAAATCCTGTTACGATATAAGCATTTTCCAACAACTAAGTCATACATTACTCCAAAGTGTCTACCTCTGCGGTATGAGGCAGCGTGTGTGCCTCGCATTCAAGAGGGCCTGAGTTCGAATCTCACCAAGGGTAATTTATCTGGATAAGTATATTTCCGGGATTGTTCCTTATCTTGAACGATGAATGTCGGGCAATAATTAAGCTCTATGGGCCCTTGGCTTACTTGATCATCCTTCCACCCATTTAAGTCCTCGTTGAATATGACTTACGTTCGTAAGTCAGAATTAGCTGATTGCTTCATATCCACCGTAGATAGAAATATGTTTCAAATGAAGAGGTTTAAGAATTTTTATTAGGAAAGACACCAGGATCATCAGATTAATGAAGTGTAATTTGTATTAGATGGTATTGCCCATTAATTCTCTTTAACTGTGAACACTATAATGTAATATTTCATTCACTACAGAAAGCAGTTACAAATAAACATACTTTTTAATTTCAGAAATATGAAAGTTTGCTGCTTTTCTCGAATTTTTGGTAAAGGTCATTTAATACACAAACTACCTAGCCTATTCAGTCCTCTGTTTCTCAAAACTATGTCTTTCCGTAATTTCCTACCATTTATTCCGCTTGAATCCAGTATTTCCCGAGTTTTTCTTTGAAGCTGGCTAAGTGGAAGGTTTTGACATGAGTAAAAAAGCCATAGCACAACCTGTTCTTACGTGAAGTTTATTTTTATAGATATCTCAGAAAATACATTATTATTCTGAGCATATTTTACATAGTATGTCAGTTAGCGTCGCTCCCAACTCCTTAAAATTAAACATTTTTTTAAACGGAAATTTAGTAATATCCTATAGGTAAAACTACTTTTGTACACTCTATAGTAATATATTATTTATTTTCATGATTCTGCTGAAGTTATGTTTTATCCTACAACAGCTAGTGCTGCTATCAAGTCCTAAACACGGATTGATCTCTATTAACCACTTATACCTGAAGCTTTTCTTGTATTTTCAACAGAGATTCCGCTATTAAGAGTTGTTCAAATACTGTATACAAGCTTTGAAATTTTGCAGTGTCCCCTTTTCCTGCATGCGTTATTATACAGACAAAGTGTCTATGTTTGGGAAAACCTGGTGTAAAGTAAAGGGGGAAATTATGTAAGGGGGAGTTATAGCTGTAGTAGGTGCACTTGAACGCGAACGAAATAAAATGAAAAGGAAACTAGTAGTTTTCTGTGGTAAGTGAGTGAAAGATGACTTTATAAAACACAAAAGTGAAGCACATGAAGCTTAGCATAATAAGTAAATGTGCACATTCTCTCCATGTCCTATGTATAGGATAAATTCACAGGTAGGTGTTTCAACACCTTAGCAGTTATGACAAATGCATAATGTTGTTCTGTCTTAAAAAATTCTTGATGCAGCACTCTACTCCTCGAAAACCTCTCCCCAACACCAACACATGCATTATCGTTTACTTAAAGTGTACTGCGTAATTGCTGTACTCTGTGCCTCTGTCCCCTTTGAAAGTGGCCTAATTTAAGTGTATGGGACAGTGGCTGGTACTTCTCTAAATAGCTTAGCTCACTATCACAAACCATTATATATCTGAGTGGATCTACATATTTCTAGACCTTTCAACATAAGAAAACCTTACATTGTTTAGAGCAATTGATCCTAGACCGCTGTCTTCAGCCGCTATTTGGAGAAAGACGTTGAATACTACAGCACACAATGTTTGACCAGATTCTCCATAACCAAAGTAAGTTCAGGAAAATTTTAATGATGGTGCTACAGATATTATTGAAACAAGAAACGTGGCCTCCTATATTCACCCGTCGAAACCATTTGCTTTTTACTTAATTACCATTAGTTACGGAACGATACGTTTTATTATTTACCAAATATCAAATTTGGTAAACAAAACATTTTTCAACATTTAGGAGAGAAACCCTTCCTTCGAATGCACTTTCTTAAATCGGTTAACCAAAATACTTCATATATTTCTCACAAAGTAAAGGGGCTAAGGGCATCCGAAAGCATATTAAACATGGCTATATCAGTACGCACAAGTTAAACGTTAATAGGGAAGAAACAATTATATGACCAAATACTTACTTATCGTTATGAATATGAATTCAATTAATTAGTATATATAATGGTAAAGAGTAAGGCAGAGAAAGACACACTGCAAAGAGAGTGTGGAAATTTTATAGAATATCGAACTTTCAAATAACCTTTCCTGTTACATTCGCAAATTCCGAGATGCTAGTTGATATTGGTTTGTATCCTTCATTGCAATAGAAGCACATTAGGAAACGGAGGGGTCACCTAGCACCTCGATCCCTAATTAAATCTTTAATGCATACACCTGGGATGAAGAAATGAGAGAAGCATCGCATGAACGGACAATGTAAGTGGCAGAGACTTACTGAGCCTGTCCAGAGATGGCTCTGCATGCATATTTAATAGCGCACATGATAATTAATAGTTTTTTGCGTCCGCTTATTATAATTATACTCATACTCTGTGTACATAGCTTATATTTAATTGCTATTCATTGCGTAAAATTGATAATATTAGCTACGGTACATGCTAAGGAATCATTTAGCGAATAAATTACTCTGTGTGAGAAAACAATTCCTCGAAAGTGGGTATTTGTTCCCGTTTTTCGTAATTTTTTTCATGGGTACAATGACAGTCACTTGAATACTAGAAAAGAGCTTTAAAGAAATTCCAGTTTGAACTTGTATCCAATTATATTAGTCAAAACGTAGAAAAATGCAAGCAGGAGAGGCGATTTTACTGTACTTTGCATGGCGACCGCCCAAATTGCCGGAAGGTAACTAAGAGTTCCCCTCCAGCAGAAAGCGTTGAAATCTCGACTGAGTAACGGCAGCTCAAACCGTCTGGCGGAACCGAGAGGTACTAAATCGCATGACACAGCGCCATCTACCCACCGTCGACCACAATACACAATCATATATTTTGTAATATAAAATAAAAGAGGGAAACAAAATAAAAGAAACTGGAAGAGAGTAGAGCCATGGCAGAATCATTCCTGTGCCGATCAGGGGAAAATCACAGAAAAACTCATGGTCAAATTGGGCGGCCAACAGAATAGGAGCCTCACGCTTGACCTCGGAACCATTCTTGTCGCATCTTTCGGTATTACTTTTTAAACTGCAGTTATTATTCAGTTTTTTCTCGCAATATCGTAGTAAAGTATTGAGCATCATGGCCAGCGTATAGCGAGGCGTGTTTAAACGTTTGACCAATATTTCGCTTACCTCTTATAATTACAACTACGAGGTGCGGTTCAAGTTATAACACCTACTTTTTTCAGGAATCGGACCAGATAGAAACTTCTGTTTTTTTTTTAAATTAATGTATACTCTTTTTGAACGTGTGACAGAGATGGCATCACTGTCAGTGCAAAGAACTCTAGTGGCAGCGACGAGAGTTTGGACTGTTTTATTACTTAAAATGACTACGTTTTCACTGCAAGAACAGCGTGTAATCATCAGTTTTTTCCATTCTCGTGGTGTGAAACCTACTGAAGCTCATCACCAGTTGCATGAATTATGTGGTGATGATACCATGGATGTTTCTAATATGCGCTCCTGGGTCCAACAGTTTAATGAAAGCAGAGCACTTTTCGCATTTTCAGATCTTCATTCAGAATTGTGTGCACAGATCCCACTTAACTGCCAATTTTGGAGGCAAGGCCGCGAGTGTCCTGGTTAGTTGTAACACGATGTTCTGCCTCCATTTAACTGTCGCGCCCAGGAACGCACATTAGACATAGGGCCGTATTCCTAACCAAAAAAAAGCGACAGGACTCATCATAAGAAAAAAAAATAATTCAAGATGTTGAAGATCTGATCCAAATTCCTTAGCCGTAGATTCGCCTTCCCGCATTGGTTGTCCTCAGTATGCCTGTGACATTTTGTCCATTCTTTTATGTAATCCTCTGGTTTGCACATATGTACTGGAGGTCGGTTAATAGAAATAAACATCAGAGATGAGAGATGCCATATAAAAGAGAATTCCTCAGAGGTGCCATAATTAAGTTCATTGTACTGATTGCTCTTTCACAGTCAGACGTGCTCACAGGGAGTGTATCAATGCTAACAAAAACTTCTTTTAGTTCTGCGGGAATTCCCTCTCCGCTGCTGTCCATGAAGTCTCTGAAACCCTCTCTTGATCCTGGGAAGGAAAGAATAAAGCGTTCACAAATCCTCCTAAGATATTCTTCACCTTCTAACCATGGGCTGGCAATATCATAAGGCCACTTCTTGTTGTCCAGAACATTAATATCTTTCTTGAAGGATTTGAAATCCTCGTCTTTGGAAATTAGCCTGTTTTTCCAATTGTCGCTAAGACTTTGACAAAGTTGTTTCCTATTAATTTGGGGAGATACTCTGTCTGATTCTCTTATGGAAGCCAGCATAACGTCTTTGAAACGGACTTCTGAAAAAGAGTTTCCTGCTTCCTTCAAGCAAATTCCTGGACTTTCCTTCAGTTATTCCATAGTTCTTATTGCTCTTGTGATTGCTCTATATGAATACGATATATTAGCGCTCTCTTTTTGGAGGTGTTGCGACAGGTTACCAATTTCTTCAAGAATATTAGCCAGTAGTGTAATGGTTAGCTTCCTCTGTGGATAAGGACGGTAGCCAGTTTCAGAATGTCCTTTAATATCATGGATAAGTAAACCTTTAAAAGTAATTCTAAAATGTTACATGGTTTCATCCGCACCTTTCTCTGATAGCAGCAGATGGCAACAAGCATCGAGGGCTCGGACAGGCGAAAGACAGCGCAGACGGTTCGGGTATTTTTGGGCCTCTTGGTATAATAGATAAGCAAAATCTTGCTTCAGAAAGAAAATAAATCCTGTTACGATATAAACATTTTGCACCAACTAAGTCATACATTACTCCTAAGTGTTCACCTCTGCGGTATCAGGTGCCGTGTGTGCCTCGCATTCAAGAGGGCCTGAGTTCGAAACTCACTAAGGGTAATTTATCTGGATAAGTATATTTCCGGGATTGTTCCTTATCTTGAAAGATGAATGTCGGGCAATAATTAAGCTCTATGGGCCCCTGGCTGACTTGATCATGCTTCCACCCATTTAAGTCATCGTTGAATATGACTTACGTTGGTAAGTCAGTATTAGCTGATTGCTTCATATCCACCGTAGACAGAAATATGTGTTAAATGAAGTGGTTTAAGAATTTGTATTAGGAAAGACGCCAGGATCATCAGATTAATGAATTGTAATTTGTATTAGATGGATTTCCCATTAATTCTCTTTAACCGTGAACACTATTATGTGATATTTCATTCACTACAGAAAGCAGTTACAATTAAACACACTTTTTAATTTCAGAAATATGAAAGTTTGCTGCTTTTCTCCAATTTTTGGGAAAGCTCATTTCATACACAAACTACCTAGCCTCTTCAGTCCCCTGTTTCTAAAAACTATGTTTTTCCGTAATTTCCTACCATTTATTCCACTTCAATCCAGTATTTCCCGAGTTTTTCTTTGAAGCTGGCGAAGTAGAAAGTTTTGACGTGAGTGGAAAAGCCATAGCAGTACCTGTTCTTTCGTGAAGTTTATTTTTAGAGATATCTCAGAAAATACATTATTATTCTGAGCATATTTTACATCGTTTGTGAGGTAGCGTCGCTCCGAACTCCTTAAAATTTAACATTGTTGCTTTAAACGGAAATTTAGTAATATCCTATAGGGAAAACTACTTTGTACAATTTATAGTAATATATTATTTATTTTCATGATTCTGCTGAAGTTATGTTTTATCCTACAACAGCTAGTGCTGCTATCAAATCCTAAACACGGATTGATCTCTATTAACTACTTATGCCTGAAGCTTTTCTTGTATTTTTAACAGAGATTACACTATAAAGAGTTGTTCAAATACTGTATACAAGCTTTTAAATTTTGCAGTGTCCCCTTTACCTGCTTGCGTTATTATACAGAAAAGATGTTTATGTTTGGGAAAACCTGAAGTAAAGTAAAGGGGGTAATTATGTAAGGGGGAGTTATAGCTGTAGTAGGTGCACTTGAACACGAACGAAATAAAATGAAAAGGAAACTAGTAGTTTTCTGTGGTAAGTGAGTGAAAGATGATTTTATAAAACGCAAAAAAGAAGCACATGAAGCTTAGCATTATAAGTAAATGTGCACATTCTCTCCATGTCCTCTGTATACGATAAATTCACAGCTAAGTGTTGCAACACAGTATTAAAATTAGCAGTTATGACAAATGCATAATGTTGTTCTGTCTTAAAAAAATTCTTGATGTAGCACTCTACTCGTCGAAAGCCTCTCCCCAACACCAACACATGCATTATCGTTTACTTAAAGTATACTGCGTAATTGCTGTACTCTCTGCCTCTGTCCACTTTGAAAGTGGCCTAATTTAAGTATATGGGACAGTGGCTGGTACTTCTCTAGATACCTTAGCTCACTATCACAAACTATTATATATCTGAGCGGATCTACATATTTCTAGACCTTTCAACATCAGAAAACTTTTCGTTGTTTAGAGGAATCGATCCTAGACCCGCTGTCTTCAGCCGCTATTTGGAGAAAGACGTTGCATCCTACAGCACACAATGTTTGACCAGATTCTCAATAACCAAGATAAATTCAGGAAAATTTTAATGATGGTGTTGCAGAAATTATTGATACAAGCAAAGTGGCTTCCTATATTCCTCCATCCTCAATTATTTGCTTTTTACTTAATTATTATTAGTTACGGAACGATACATTTTTTTATTTACCAAATATCAAATTTGCTAAACAAAAATGTTTTCAACATTTAGGAGAGAAACCCTTCTTTCGAATGCACTTTCTTAAATCAGTTAACTAAAACACTTCATATTGTCACCCTGGTGGTAGGCTTGCGAAGCCGATGAAAAATGATGGCCGATCATTACCGGAAGTGAGAGACAGATGAGAGTAGTGGTTAGAGAGAAAATAAACAGTTTAAGGTTATTTAGCAAACTGTAATGGCGACGAATGTATTTGCTAGGGAAATAAAGTGTAGTTTTTGTGTTTCGTTACCTCGTTTTATTATTTCACGAACCCGCGAAGTCACAACTGGTGTCAGGAACCGGGATAACAACATCACCGAAGATTATGGCCATGGAATCGGTATTGGAAATGCTTTCGCAGAAGATGAACGAATTAACAGCGAAGTCGGAAGCAGCAAATAACAACTTGGCCGCGAAGATGAACGAGTTAACAACAAAAACAGACGAGGAAAATAACAACCTGTCTGCAGATTTGACAGAAATAAAGACCGAATTGTCCACAGAAAGGAAGGCAGCGAACGACAGTCTGGCCAAGGAAATGAAGGAGGCGAAAGAGGTCCTCGCCGCCAAATTTGAAGAACAGTTGGCCGGCGTGAGGGATAACGTGACGGAGCTGGGCAAGCGGATGGGCCAAGTGGACGAGCACGTCCAGGACCTGGCGAACCGCTTCAATGACCTGAGCGCCATGGTTGAAGACGTCGAAGACCTCGCGAACCGCGTAAACAACCTGGAGGGAAAGGCAGACAGCAGCGTCAAGTCCCTGAACGCCATGTTGGAAGACGTCGTCGGCAGCAGACTGAAGGATTTGAAGGCTGACGCACCGGGACGCGACACAACATCGGCGCGCGTCAAACCTCCGAAATATGACGGCGCGTCAACATTCGAGGTCTTCCGCCGCCAGTTCGACACAGTGGCCAAGCACAACAGATGGTCACTGGAGGAGGAGGCCACACATTTAATAGCCAGCCTCCAGGGACGGGCCGCGGAAATCCTAAACGCGGTGCAGACGACGGCGGCGCCCAAGGACATCTGGGAGGCCCTGGAGAATCGCTTCGGGAACCACCGCTTAGCCGCAGCATACCGCAGCCAGCTAAATGCAAGGTCGCAGCAGCCGGGGGAGACGCTGCAGGAGTTCGCCATAGCGATCGAGCAGCTGGCTAGCAAGGCCTTGGTTGACCTGCCACTTGAGTTCGTATCCCGGGAAGCCACCTACAATTTTGTCGACGGGGTAGGGGACGCGAAGATTCGTCAGCGCCTAATGCTCGGCGAATATAAAACCATCCACGAGGCGCTGACAGCGGCATTAAGGATGGAGGCGGCCAAAGTAACATCTATCAGGACGTCGAGAACGAGGAGTGTCCGCTACGCCGGAGACAGAAGACCAGCTGAGGGACGCCGGCGAACACCTAGTGGCCTGTGTTGGGGGTGTGGACAGCCCCGACACCTGCGGAGAGACTGCCAACACCAGGAAGAGCAGCCGGAAAACGAGTAAGAACTGTCGTGGAGATGGGCACGTCGGCGCCATTACCACCATCCCCTCGAGTGACAATTCGCGCCATCAGCCGGCGGATGGATGACAACCTCATCGTGGACGGCTGGGTAAGAGGAAATCCGTGCCGCGTGCTGGTGGACACCGGGGCAGCCGTGACCATCATCAGACCTGACGTGGCGAAGGGTTTGCCGACGAGGAAGCCGAGCCGACCATACGAGCTTGTGACAGCATCGGGCGACACCATGCCTGTAGAGAAGGAGGCCCTACTGGAGCTGGACTTGGGACGGAGTGCCGTGCGTCTGTGCGTGTTCGTCGCGAAGGTGGCTGAGGAGGTGATTCTGGGACTGGATGCCCTCAGGAGCCACGAGGCGACGATCGACGTCAGCAGGACGGTCCTAAGGCTCAAAGGAGAAGAGGTTATACTCCGTCAACCAGAAGAGCGCCTTGGAATTGGCAGGGTCGTCTTGGGCGAAGACGTGGTTGTCCCCGCGAGGAGCGAAGTGATGGTGACGGCGCGACCGGAAAGCCGGACAGCAGGTGGGGTTCAGAGGCTGCAGGAGTACGACTTCACCTCGAAACATCGCAGAGGGAAGAGTCACGGTAACGCGGACGCTATGTCCCAAAGAACCTGTCCAAAGGAGTGCGGCCAATGCACAAGAGTGGAGGAGAAGGAGCGTGCTGCAGCAGTTCGAGTTGTCACGGCAGTGCCTGCGGATGGCTGGGATAGCGCAAGCCTGAGGAGGGAGCAGCTGGCGGACGCAGACTTGGGGCCACTCTTGAGGGATGTGGAGAACCCTGTGGACCACCTCCACGACATGCACGAGATGGCTCGCCAGAACATCCAGAAGGGGAGCGAACGCATGAAAACCCGATACGACAGGCAAGCCAAAAGCCAAGGGTTCCAGCAAGGTGACCTGGTCTGGTTGTACCACCCGACCTGGACCAAGGGACGCTGCCTGAAACTTCAGCAGTCATGTTAAGGACCGTACCGTGTGGTGAAGAAGATTAACGACGTGGTCTACCGCATCCAGAAGGTGCCCCGAAGAAAGATGTTGGTGGTACACCTGGATCGCCTGGCCCGCTAAGAAGGCGCTGTTCGAGACGACCAGCCTTGAGGAGGGAGCAGTATCACCCAGGTGGTAGGCTCGTGAAGCCGATGAAAAAAGATGGCCGATCGTTACCGGAAGTGAGAGACAGATGAGAGTAGTTGTTAGAGAGAAAATAAACAGTTTAAGGTTAGCTAGTAAGCTGTAATGGCGACGAATGTATTTGCTAGGGAAATAAAGTGTAGTTTTTGTGTTTCGTAACCTCGTTTTGTTATTTCACGAACCCACAAAGTCCCAATATGTTTCTCACAAAGTAAAGGGCCTAAGGGCATTCGAAAGCATATTAAACATGGCTATATCAGTACGCACAAGTTAAACGTTAATAGGGAAGAAACAATTATATGACCAAATACTTACTTATCGTTATGAATGTGAATTCAATTAATTAATATATGAAATGGTAAAAGAGTAAGGCCGAGAAAGACACACTGCAAAGAGAGTGAGGAAATTTTTTAGAATATTGAACTTTCAAATAAGCTTTCCTGTTACATCCGCAAATTCCGAGATGCCAATTGTTATTTGTTTGTATCCTTCATTGCAGTAGAAGAACTTTATGTAACGGAAAGGTCACCTAGCACCTCGATCCCTAATTAAATCTTTAATGAATTAACCTGGGATGAAGAAATGAGAGAAGCATCGCATGAACGGACAATGTAAGCGGCAGAGACTTACTGGGCCTGCCTGGAGATTGCTCTGCATACATATTAAATAGCGTAGATGATAATCTGTAGTTCTTTGCGTCCTCATTATAATTGTACTCATCTTCTGTGTATATAGCTTATATTTAATTGTTATTCATTGCGTCAGATGGATAATATTAGCTACGGTACATGCTAAGGAATCACTTAGCGAATAAATTACTCTGTGTGAGAAAACAATTCCTCGAAAGTGAGTATATGTACACGTTTTTCGTAACATTTTTCCATGGGTATAATGATAATTACTTAAAAACTAGGCAAGAGCATTAATGAAATATCAGTTTGAACTTGTATCCAATTATATTAATCAAAACGTAGAGAAATGCAAGCATGGGAGGAAATTTTGCTGCACTTGGGATATTTGAGAAAAGTACACAATGTAATTACGAAACACCTGTCTTCGTAACAGTTTCTGGCTTGACCGTTGCGCAGATAAGCGTTTGCATGGCGACCGCCCAAATTGCCGGAAGGTAACTGAGAGGTCCCCTCCAGCAGAAAGCGGTGAAATCTCAACAGAGTAACGGCTGCTCGAACTGTCTGGCGGAGCCGAGAAGTATTAATTCGCAAGACACAGCGCCATCTACCCACCGTCAACCAGAATACACAATGATATATTTTGTAATATAACATAAAAGAGGGAAACAAAATAAGAGAAGATGGAAGAGAGGAGAGCCATTGCAGAAGCATTCCTACGCAGATCAGCGGAAAATCACAGATAAACTCATGGTCAAACGGGGCGGCAACCAGAATACGAGGCTCACGCTTGACCGCGGAACCGTTCTTGTAGCATCTTTCAATATTACTTTTTAAACTGAAGTTATTATTCAGTTGTTTCTCGCAATATCGTGGTAAAGTTTTGAGCATCATGGCCAGCGTATAGCGAGGCGTGTTTAAACGATTGACCAATATTTCGCTTACCTCTTATAATTACAACTACGAGGTGCGGTTCAAGTTATAACACCATCTACGTTTTTCAGGACTCGGACCAGATAGAAACTTCTGTTTTTTTAAATACATGTGTACTCTTTGTGAACGCGTGACAGAGATGGCAGCACTGTCAGTGCAAAGAACTCTATTGACAGCGACGAGAGTTAGGACTGTTCTAATACTTAAAATGACTACGTTTTCATTGCAAGAACAGCGTGAAATCATCAGTTTTTTTTCCATTTTCGTAGTGTGACACCTACTGAAGCTCATCACCAGTTGCATGAGTTATGTGGTGATGATACCATGGATGTGTCTAGTGTGCGCTCCTGGGTGCAACAGTTCAATGAAAGCAGAACACTTTTCGCATTTTCAGAAATTCATTCAGAATTCTGTGCACGGTTCCCACGGAAATGCCAAATTTGAAGGCTAGGCCGTGAGTGTCCTGGTTAGTTGTAACACGATGTTCTGCCTTCATTTAACTGTCGCGCCCAGGAACGCACATTAGACACAGGGCCGTATTCCTAACCAAAACTGCGAGAGGACTCATCAAAAAAAATTCACGATGTCGAAAATCTGATCAAAATGCCTCAGTTGTAGATGCGCCTTCCTGCTTTTGTTGTCCTCAGTATGCCTGTGACATGTCCATTCTTTTATGTAATCCACTGGGTTTCACATCTGTACTGGAGGTCCGTTAATAGTAATAAACATCAGAGATGAGAGATGGCATACAGATAGAGAATACCTCAAAGGTGCCATAATTAAGTTCATTGTACTGATGGCTCTTTCCCAGTCAGACTTGCTCACAGGGAGTGTATCAATGCTAACAAAAACTGCTTTTAGTTCTGCGGGAATTCCCTTTCCGCTGCTGTCCATGAAGTCTCTGAAACCCTCTCTTGATCCTGGAAAGGAAAGAATAAAGCGTTCAAAAATCCTCCTAAGATAATCGTCACCTTCTAACCATGGGATGGCAATATCATAAGGCCAATTCTTGTTGTCCAAAACATCAATTTCTTTTTTGAAGGATATGAAATCCTCTTCTTAGGAAATTAACCTGTTTTTCAGATTGTCACTAAGACTTTGACAAAGTTGTTTCCTATTAATTTGGGTAGATACTCTGCCTGATTCTCTTATGGGGGCCAATATAACGTCTTTGAAACGGCCTTCTGAAATAGAGTTTTCTGCTTCCCTCAAGTAAATTCCTGGACTTCCTTCAGTTAGTCCAAGGTTCATATTGCTCTAGTGATTGCTCTATATGAGTACCATATATTGGCGCTGTCTTTTTGGAGGTTTTGCGACAGGTTACCATTTTCTTCAAGAATATCAGGCGTTAGTGTAATGGTTAGCTTCCTGTATGGATAAGGGCGATGGCCAATTTCAGAATGTCTTTTAATAACATGGATAAATAATCCCTTTAATGTAATTTTAAAAAGTTGCATGGTTTCATCCGCACCCTCCTATGATAGCGGCAGATGGCAACGAGCGTCGAGGGCTCGGATAGGCGAGAGACAGCGCAGCCGTTTCGGGTGTTTTTGGGCCTCTCACAAACTACCTAGCATCTTCAGTCCTCTGTTTCTCAAAACTATGTTTTTCCGTAATTTCCTACCATTTATTCCTCTTGAATCCAGTATTTCCCGAATTTTTCTTTGAAGTTGGCGAAGTAGAAAGTTTTGGCGTGAGTGGAAAAGCCATAGCACAAACTGTTCTTTCGTGAAGTTTATTTTTATAGATATCTCAGAAAATACATTATTATTCTGAGCATATTTTACATCGTATGTGAGCTACCGTCGCTCCCAACTCCTTAAAATTACACATTTTTGTTTTAAACGGAAATTTAGTAATATCCTATAGGGAAAACTAAATTTGTACACTCTATAGTAATATTTTATTTATTTTCATGATTCTGCTGAAGTTATGTTTTATTCTACAACAGCTAGTGCTGCTACCAAATCCTAAACACGGATTGATCTCTATTAACTACTTATGCGTTATTATACAGAAAAAGTGTCTATGTTTGGGAAAACCTGGTGTAACGTAAAGGGGGTAATTATGTAAGTGGGAGTTATAGCTGCAGTTGGTGCGCTTGAACGCGAACGAAGTAAAACGAAAAGGAGACTAGTAGTTTTCTGTGGTAAGTGAGTGAAAGATGACTTTATAAAACACAAAAAGAAGCACATGAAGCTTAGCATAATATGTAAATGTGCACATTCTCTCCATGTTCTATGTATACGATAAATTCACAGCTAGGTGTTGCAACACAGTATTAAAATTAGCAGTTATGACAAATGCATAATGTTGTTCTGTCTTAAAATATTCTTGATGTAGCACTCTACTTGTCGAAAACCTCTCCCCAATACCACCACCTGCATTATCATTTACTTTAAGTGTACTGCGTAATTGCTGTGCTCTCTGCCTCTGTCCACTTTGAAAGTGGCCTAATTTAAGTATATGGTACAGTGGCTGGTAGTTCTCTATATAGCTTAGCTCACTATCACAAACCATTATATATCTGAGCGGATCTACATATTTCTAGACCTTTCAACATCAGAAAACCTTACATTGTTTAGAGGAATCGATCCTAGACCCGCTGCCTCAGCCGCAATTTGGAGAAAGACGTTGCATTCCACAGCACACAGTGTTTGACCAGATTCTCAATATCCAAAGTAAGTTCAGGAAAATTTTAATAATGGGGTTACAGGTATTATTTAAACAAGCAACGTGGCTTCCTATATTTCCCCGTCCTCAATCATTTGCTTTCTACTTAGTTACTATTATTTACGGAACGATACATTTTATTATTTACCAAATATCAAATTGGGTAAACAAAATTTTTTCAACATGTAGGAGAGAAACCCTTCTTTCGAAGCACTTTCTTAAATCGGTTAACCATAATACATCATATATTTCTCACAAAGTAAAGGAGCTAAGGGCATTCGAAAGCATATTAAACATGCTATATCAGTACGCAAAAGTTAAACGTTAATAGGGAGAAACAATTATATAACCAAATACTTACTTATCGTTATGAATGTGAATTCAGTTAACTTCTATATGTAATGGTAAAGAGTAAGGCAGAGAAAGACGCACTGCAAAGAGAGTGTGGAAATTTTTTAGAATATTGAACTTTCAAATAACTTTTCCTGTTAGATCCGCAAATTCCGAAAAGCTAGTTGGTATTGGTTTGTATCCTTCATTGCAGTAGAAGCACATTAGGTAACGGAGGGGTCACCTAGCACCTCGATGCCTAATTAAATCTTTAATGCATACACTTGGAATGAAGAAATGAGAGAAGAATCGCATGAACGGACAATGTAAGCGGCAGAGATTTACTGGGCCTGTCCAGAGATGGCTCTGCATGCATATTTTATAGCGCAGATGATAATTTGTAGTTCTTTGCGTCCTCTTATTATAATTATACTCATGTTCTGTGTATGTAGCTTATATTTAATTGTTACTCATTATGTCAGATTGATAATATTAGCTACGGTACATGCTAAGGATTCATTTAGCTAATAAATTACTCTGTGTGAGAAAACAATTCCTGGAAAGTGAGTATATGTTCACGTTTTTCGTAACCTTTTTTCCATGGGTACAATGACAATTACTTGATAACTAAGCAAGAGCTTAATGAAATTTCAGTTTGAGCTTGTATCCAATTATATTAATCAAAACGTAGAGAACTGCTAGCATGAGAGCCGATTTTGCTGCAGTTGGGATATTTAAGAAAAGTACTCAAAGTAATTACAAGAGACATGTCTTCGTAACAGTTTCTGGCTTGACCATTGCGCAGAGAGTCGTTCGCATGGCGACCGCCCAAATTGCCGGAAGGTAACTGAGAGCGGTGAAAGCGGTGAAATCTCTACTGAGTAACGGCTGCTCGAACTGTCTGGCGGAGCCGAGAAGTACTAAATCGCAAGACACAGCGCCATCTACCCACCGTCGGCCAGTATACACAATCATATATTTTGTAACATAACATAAAAGAGGGAAACAAAATAAGAGAAAATGGAAGAGAGGAGAGCCATGGCAGGAGCATTCCTATGCCGATGAGGGGAAAATCACAGAAAAACTCATGGTGAAACGGGGCGGCAACCTGTAATCCTCTGGGTTAAACATATGCACTGGTGGTCCGTTTATAGTAATAAACATGTACATCAGAAATGAGAGATAGCATACAGAAAGAGAATTCCTCAAAGGTACCATAATTAAGTTCATTGTACTGATGGCTCTTTCAGAGTCAGATGTGCTCACAGGAAGTGTATCAATGCTAACAAAAACTGCTTTTAGGTCTGCGGGAATTCCCTCTCCGCTGCTGACCATTAAGTCTCTGAAACCTCTCTTGATCCTGGAAAGGAAAGAATAAAGCGTTCACAAATCCTCCTAAGAGGAGGATTCTAACCATGGGCTGGCAATATCATAAGGCCACTTCTTGTCGTCCAAATCATTAATTTCTTTCTTGAAGGATTTGAAATCGTCGTCCTTGGAAATTAACCTGTTTTTCAAATTGTCACTAAGACTTTGACAAAGTTGTTTCCTATTAATTTAGGTAGATACTCTGCCTACTTCTCTTATGGGGGCCAACATAACGTCTTTGAAACGGCCTTCTGAAATAGTTTTCTGCTTCCTTCAAGTAAACTCCTGGACTTTCCTTCAGTTATTCCATAGCTCTTATTGCTCTTGTGATTGCTCTATATGAATAGGATATATTAGCGCTGTCTTTTTGGAGGTGTTGCGACAGGTTACCAATTTCTTCAAGAATATCAGCCATTAGTGAAATGGTTAGGTTTCTGTGTGGATAAGGGCGATGGCCAGTTTCAGAATGTCCTTTAATAACATGGATAAGTAAACCCTTAAAAGTAATTCTAAAATGTTCCATGGTTTCATCCGCACCTTTCTCTGATAGCAGCAGATGGCAACGAGCGTCGAGGGCTGGGACAGGCGAAAGACAGCGCAGACGCTTTGGGTATTTTTGGGCCCCTCGGTATAATAGGTAAGCAAAATCTTGTTCAGAAAGAAATTAAATCCTGTTACGATATAAACATTTTGCAACAACAAAGTCATACATTACTCCTAAGTGTCTACCTCTGCGGTATGAGGTAGCGTGTGTGCCTCGCATTCAAGAGGTCCTGAGTTCGAATCTCACTAAGGGAAATTTATCTGGACAAGTATATTTCCGGGATTTTTCCTTATCTTGAACGATGAATGTCGGGCAATAACTAAGCTGTATGGGCCCCTGGCTTACTTGATCATCCTTCGAACCATTTAAGCCATCGTTGAATATGACTTACGTTGCTAAGTCAGTATTAGCTGATTTCCTCATATCCACCGTAGATAGAAGTATGTTTTAAATGAAGAGGTTTAAGAATTTTTATTAGGAAAGACGCCAGGATCAACAGATTAATGAAGTGTAATTTGTATTAGATGGTATTCCCCATTAACTCTCTTTAACCGTGAACCCTATAATGTGATATTTCATTCACTACAGAAAGCAGTTACAAATAAACATACTTTTTTAATTTCAGAAATATGAAAGTTTGCTGCTTTTCTCGAATTTTTGGGAAAGCTCATGTCATAAACAAACTACCTAGCCTCTTCAGTCCTCTGTTTCTCAAAACTATGTTTTTCCGTAATTTCCTACCATTTATTCCGCTTGAATCCAGTATTTCCCGAGTTTTTCTTTGAAGTTGGCGAAGTAGAAAGTTTTGACGTGAGTGGAAAAGCCATAGCACAACCTGTTCTTTCGTGAGGTTTATTTTTAGAGATATCTCAGAAAATACACTATGTTCTGAGCATATTTTACATCGTATGTGAGTTAGCGTCGCTCCCAACTCCTTCAAAATAACACATTTTTGTTTTAAACGGAAGTTTAGTAAAATCGTATAGGGAAAACTGCATTTGTACACTCTATAGTAATATATTATTTATTTTCATGATTCTGCTGAAGTTATGTTTTATCCTAGAACAGCTAGTGCTGCTATCAAATCCTAAACACGGATTGAACTCTACTAACTACTTATGTCTGAAGCTTTGGTAAATTTGGTAAATAAAAATTTTTCAACATTTAGGAGAGAAACCCTTTTTCGAATGCACTTTCTTAAATCGGTTAACCAAAATACCTCATATATTTCTCACAAAGTAAAGGGGCTATATCAGTACGCACAAGTTAAACGTTAATAGGGAAGAAACAATTTTATGACCAAATACTTACTTATCGTTACATATGTGAATTCAATTAATTAATCTATGAAATGGTAAAAGAGTAAGGCCGAGAAAGACACACTGCAAAGAGAGTGTGGAAATTTTTTAGAATATTGAACTTTCAAATAAGCTTTCCTGTTACATCCGCAAATTCCGAGACGCCAGTTTTTATTGGTTTGTATCCTGCATTGCAGTAGAAGCACATTAGGTAACGGAGGGGTCACCTAGCACCTCGATCCCTAATTAAACCTTGAGTGCATACACCTGGGATAAAGAAATGAGAGAAGCATCGCATGAACGGACAATGTAAGCGGCAGAGACTTACTGGGCCTGTCCAGAGATGGCTCTGCATGCTTATTTAATAGCGCAGATGATAATTTGTAGTACTTTGCGTCCTCTTATTATAATTATACTTATCTTCTCTGTATATAGCTTATATTTAATTGTTATGCGTTGCGTCAAATTGATAATATTAGCTACGGTACATGCTAAGGAATCATTTAGCAAATAAATTACTCTCTGTGAGAAAACAATTCCTCGGAAGTGAGTGTATGTTTGCGTTTTTCGTAACATTTTTTCCATGGGTACAATGACAGTTACTTGAATACTAAGCAAGAGCTTTAATGAAATTTCAGTTTGAACTTGTATCCAATTATATTAATCAAAACGTAGAGAAATGCAAGCATGGGAGGCGATTTTGCTGCGGTAGGGATATTTGAGAAAAGTAGACAACGTAATTCCAAAAGACCTGTTTTCGTAACAGCTTCTGGCTTGACCGTTGCGCAGAGAAGCGTTCACATGGCGACCGCCCAAATTGCCGGAAGATAACTGAGAGGTCCCCTCCAGCAGAAAGCGGTGAAATCTCGACTGAATAACGGCTGCTCGAACTGTCTGGCGGAGCCGAGAAGTACTAAATCGCAAGACACAGCGCCATCTACCCAACGTCTAACAGAATACACAATCATATATATTGTAACATAATATAAAAGAGGGAAACAAAATAAGAGAAAATGGAAGAGAGTAGAGCCAAGGCAGAAGCATTCCTGTGCGAATCAGGGGAAAATCACAGAAAAAATCATGGTCAAACGGGGCGGCAACCTGAATACGAGCCTCACGCTTGACCGCGGAACCATTCTTGTCGCATCTTTCAGTATTACTTTTTAAACTGCAGTTATTATTCAGTTTTTTCTCGCAATATCGTAGTAAAGTAGTCAGCATCATGGCCAGCGTATAGCGAGGCTTGTTTAAACGTTTGACCAATATTTTGCATACCTCTTATAATTACAACTACGAGGTGCGGTTCAAGTTATAACACCATCTACGTTTTTCAGGACTCGGACCAGATAGAAACTTCTGTTTTCTTAAATACATGTGTACTCTTTGTGAACGCGTGACAGAGATGGCAGCACTGTCAGTGCAAAGAACTCTCGTGGCAGAGACGAGAGTTAGGACTGTTTTAATACTTATAATGACTACGTTTTCATTGCAAGAACAGCGTGTAATCATAAGCTTTTTTCCATTTTCGTGTTTGATACCTACTGAAGCTGATCACCAGTTGCATGAGTTATGTGGTGATGACACCATGGATGTGTTTAATGTGCGCTCCTGAGTGCAACAGTTCAATGAAAGCAGAACACTTTTCGCATTTTCAGCTCTTCATTCAGAATTGTGTGCACAGATCCCACGGAAATGCCAAATTTGAAGGCTAGGCCGTGAGTGACCTGGTTAGTTGTAACACGGCGTTCTGCCTTCATTTAACTGTCGCGCCCAGGAACGCACATTAGACAGAGGGCCGTATTCCTAACCAAAAAAGCGAGAGCACTCATCAAAAAAAAAAAAAAAAAAAAAAAAAAAAAAAAAAAAAAAAAAGAATTCAAGATGCTGAGTATCTGATCAAAATGCTAAAGCTGTAGATTCGCCTTCCTGCTTTGGTTGTCCTCATTATGTCTGTGACATGTTGTCCATTCTTTTATGTAATCCTATGTTTTGCACATATGTACTGGAGTTCCGTTAATAGTAATAAACATGCACATCAGAGATGAGAGATGGCATACAGAAAGAGAATTCCTCAAAGGTGCCATAATTAAGTTCATTGTACTGATGGCTCTTTCCCAGTCAGACTTGCTCACAAGGAGTCTATCAATGCTAACAAAGACTGCTTTTAGTTCTGCGGGAATTCCCTCTCCGCTGCTGTCCATGAAGTCTCTGAAACCCTCTCTTGATCCTGGAAAGGAAAGAATAAAGCTTTCACAAATCCTCCTAAGATATTCTTCACCTTCTAAGCATGGGATGGCAATATCATAAGGCCAATTCTTGTTGTCCAAAACATGATTTTCTTTCTTGAAGAATTTGAAATCCTCGTCTTTGGAAATTAACCTGTTTTTCTAATTGTCACTAAGACTTTGACAAAGTTGTTTCCTATTAATTTGTGTAGATACTCTGCCTGATTCTCTTATGGAAGCCACCATAACGTCTTTGAAACGGCCTTCTGAAATAGAGTTTTCTGCTTCTTTCAAGTAAACTCCTGGACTTTCCCTCAGTTATTCCATAGTTCTTATTGCTCTTGTGATTGCTCTATATGAATAAGATATACTAGCGCTGTCTTTTTGGAGGTGTTGCGCCAGGTTACCAATTTCTTCAAGAATAACAGCCTGTAGTGTAATGCTTAGCTTCCTCTGTGGATAAGGACGGTAGCCAGTTTCAGAATGTCCTTTAATAACATGGATAAGTAAACCCTTAAAAGTAATTCTAAAATGTTGTATGGTTTCATCCGCACCTTTCTATGATAGCGGCAGATGGCTACGAGCGTCGTGGGCTCGGACAGGCGAAAGACAGCGCAGCCGCTTTGGGTATTTTTGGGCCTCTCCGTATAATAGATAAGCAAAATCTTGCTTCAGAAAGAAATTAAATCCTGTTACGATATAAACATTTTGCACCAGCTAAGTCATACATTACTCCTAAGTGTCCACCTCTGCGGTATGGGATAGCGTGTGTGCTTCGCATTCAAGAGGGCCTGAGTTCGAATCTCACTATGGGAAATTTATCTAGATAAGTATATTTCCGGGATTGTTCCTTACCTTGAACGATGAATGTCGGAAAATAACTAAGCTCTATGGGCCTTTGGCTTACTTGATCATCCTTCCACCCATTTAAGCCATCGTTGAATATGACTTACGTTTCTAAGTGAGTATTAGCTGATTTTTTCATATCCACCGTAGATAGAAGTATGTTTTAAATGAAGAGGTTTAAGAATTTTTATTAGGAAAGACGCCAGGATCAACAGATTAATGAAGTGTAATTTGTATTAGATGGTATTCCCCATTAACTCTCTTTAACCGTGAACCCTATAATGTGATATTTCATTCACTACAGAAAGCAGTTACAAATAAACATACTTTTTTAATTTCAGAAATATGAAAGTTTGCTGCTTTTCTCGAATTTTTGGGAAAGCTCATGTCATAAACAAACTACCTAGCCTCTTCAGTCCTCTGTTTCTCAAAACTATGTTTTTCCGTAATTTCCTACCATTTATTCCGCTTGAATCCAGTATTTCCCGAGTTTTTCTTTGAAGTTGGCGAAGTAGAAAGTTTTGACGTGAGTGGAAAAGCCATAGCACAACCTGTTCTTTCGTGAGGTTTATTTTTAGAGATATCTCAGAAAATACACTATGTTCTGAGCATATTTTACATCGTATGTGAGTTAGCGTCGCTCCCAACTCCTTCAAAATAACACATTTTTGTTTTAAACGGAAGTTTAGTAAAATCGTATAGGGAAAACTGCATTTGTACACTCTATAGTAATATATTATTTATTTTCATGATTCTGCTGAAGTTATGTTTTATCCTAGAACAGCTAGTGCTGCTATCAAATCCTAAACACGGATTGAACTCTACTAACTACTTATGTCTGAAGCTTTGGTAAATTTGGTAAATAAAAATTTTTCAACATTTAGGAGAGAAACCCTTTTTCGAATGCACTTTCTTAAATCGGTTAACCAAAATACCTCATATATTTCTCACAAAGTAAAGGGGCTATATCAGTACGCACAAGTTAAACGTTAATAGGGAAGAAACAATTTTATGACCAAATACTTACTTATCGTTACATATGTGAATTCAATTAATTAATCTATGAAATGGTAAAAGAGTAAGGCCGAGAAAGACACACTGCAAAGAGAGTGTGGAAATTTTTTAGAATATTGAACTTTCAAATAAGCTTTCCTGTTACATCCGCAAATTCCGAGACGCCAGTTTTTATTGGTTTGTATCCTGCATTGCAGTAGAAGCACATTAGGTAACGGAGGGGTCACCTAGCACCTCGATCCCTAATTAAACCTTGAGTGCATACACCTGGGATAAAGAAATGAGAGAAGCATCGCATGAACGGACAATGTAAGCGGCAGAGACTTACTGGGCCTGTCCAGAGATGGCTCTGCATGCTTATTTAATAGCGCAGATGATAATTTGTAGTACTTTGCGTCCTCTTATTATAATTATACTTATCTTCTCTGTATATAGCTTATATTTAATTGTTATGCGTTGCGTCAAATTGATAATATTAGCTACGGTACATGCTAAGGAATCATTTAGCAAATAAATTACTCTCTGTGAGAAAACAATTCCTCGGAAGTGAGTGTATGTTTGCGTTTTTCGTAACATTTTTTCCATGGGTACAATGACAGTTACTTGAATACTAAGCAAGAGCTTTAATGAAATTTCAGTTTGAACTTGTATCCAATTATATTAATCAAAACGTAGAGAAATGCAAGCATGGGAGGCGATTTTGCTGCGGTAGGGATATTTGAGAAAAGTAGACAACGTAATTCCAAAAGACCTGTTTTCGTAACAGCTTCTGGCTTGACCGTTGCGCAGAGAAGCGTTCACATGGCGACCGCCCAAATTGCCGGAAGATAACTGAGAGGTCCCCTCCAGCAGAAAGCGGTGAAATCTCGACTGAATAACGGCTGCTCGAACTGTCTGGCGGAGCCGAGAAGTACTAAATCGCAAGACACAGCGCCATCTACCCAACGTCTAACAGAATACACAATCATATATATTGTAACATAATATAAAAGAGGGAAACAAAATAAGAGAAAATGGAAGAGAGTAGAGCCAAGGCAGAAGCATTCCTGTGCGAATCAGGGGAAAATCACAGAAAAAATCATGGTCAAACGGGGCGGCAACCTGAATACGAGCCTCACGCTTGACCGCGGAACCATTCTTGTCGCATCTTTCAGTATTACTTTTTAAACTGCAGTTATTATTCAGTTTTTTCTCGCAATATCGTAGTAAAGTAGTCAGCATCATGGCCAGCGTATAGCGAGGCTTGTTTAAACGTTTGACCAATATTTTGCATACCTCTTATAATTACAACTACGAGGTGCGGTTCAAGTTATAACACCATCTACGTTTTTCAGGACTCGGACCAGATAGAAACTTCTGTTTTCTTAAATACATGTGTACTCTTTGTGAACGCGTGACAGAGATGGCAGCACTGTCAGTGCAAAGAACTCTCGTGGCAGAGACGAGAGTTAGGACTGTTTTAATACTTATAATGACTACGTTTTCATTGCAAGAACAGCGTGTAATCATAAGCTTTTTTCCATTTTCGTGTTTGATACCTACTGAAGCTGATCACCAGTTGCATGAGTTATGTGGTGATGACACCATGGATGTGTTTAATGTGCGCTCCTGAGTGCAACAGTTCAATGAAAGCAGAACACTTTTCGCATTTTCAGCTCTTCATTCAGAATTGTGTGCACAGATCCCACGGAAATGCCAAATTTGAAGGCTAGGCCGTGAGTGACCTGGTTAGTTGTAACACGGCGTTCTGCCTTCATTTAACTGTCGCGCCCAGGAACGCACATTAGACAGAGGGCCGTATTCCTAACCAAAAAAGCGAGAGCACTCATCAAAAAAAAAAAAAAAAAAAAAAAAAAAAAAAAAAAAAAGAATTCAAGATGCTGAGTATCTGATCAAAATGCTAAAGCTGTAGATTCGCCTTCCTGCTTTGGTTGTCCTCATTATGTCTGTGACATGTTGTCCATTCTTTTATGTAATCCTATGTTTTGCACATATGTACTGGAGTTCCGTTAATAGTAATAAACATGCACATCAGAGATGAGAGATGGCATACAGAAAGAGAATTCCTCAAAGGTGCCATAATTAAGTTCATTGTACTGATGGCTCTTTCCCAGTCAGACTTGCTCACAAGGAGTCTATCAATGCTAACAAAGACTGCTTTTAGTTCTGCGGGAATTCCCTCTCCGCTGCTGTCCATGAAGTCTCTGAAACCCTCTCTTGATCCTGGAAAGGAAAGAATAAAGCTTTCACAAATCCTCCTAAGATATTCTTCACCTTCTAAGCATGGGATGGCAATATCATAAGGCCAATTCTTGTTGTCCAAAACATGATTTTCTTTCTTGAAGAATTTGAAATCCTCGTCTTTGGAAATTAACCTGTTTTTCTAATTGTCACTAAGACTTTGACAAAGTTGTTTCCTATTAATTTGTGTAGATACTCTGCCTGATTCTCTTATGGAAGCCACCATAACGTCTTTGAAACGGCCTTCTGAAATAGAGTTTTCTGCTTCTTTCAAGTAAACTCCTGGACTTTCCCTCAGTTATTCCATAGTTCTTATTGCTCTTGTGATTGCTCTATATGAATAAGATATACTAGCGCTGTCTTTTTGGAGGTGTTGCGCCAGGTTACCAATTTCTTCAAGAATAACAGCCTGTAGTGTAATGCTTAGCTTCCTCTGTGGATAAGGACGGTAGCCAGTTTCAGAATGTCCTTTAATAACATGGATAAGTAAACCCTTAAAAGTAATTCTAAAATGTTGTATGGTTTCATCCGCACCTTTCTATGATAGCGGCAGATGGCTACGAGCGTCGTGGGCTCGGACAGGCGAAAGACAGCGCAGCCGCTTTGGGTATTTTTGGGCCTCTCCGTATAATAGATAAGCAAAATCTTGCTTCAGAAAGAAATTAAATCCTGTTACGATATAAACATTTTGCACCAGCTAAGTCATACATTACTCCTAAGTGTCCACCTCTGCGGTATGGGATAGCGTGTGTGCTTCGCATTCAAGAGGGCCTGAGTTCGAATCTCACTATGGGAAATTTATCTAGATAAGTATATTTCCGGGATTGTTCCTTACCTTGAACGATGAATGTCGGAAAATAACTAAGCTCTATGGGCCTTTGGCTTACTTGATCATCCTTCCACCCATTTAAGCCATCGTTGAATATGACTTACGTTTCTAAGTGAGTATTAGCTGATTTTTTCATATCCACCGTAGATAGAAGTATGTTTTAAATGAAGAGGTTTAAGAATTTTTATTAGGAAAGACGCCAGGATCATCAGATTAATGAAGTGCAATTTGTATTAGATGGTATTCCACATCAATTCTCTTTAATCCTGAACACTATTATGTGATATTTCATTCACTACAGGAAGCAGTTACAAATAAACATACTTTTTAATTTCAGGAATATGAAAGTTTGCTGCTTTTCTCGAATTTTTGGGAAAGCTCATTTCATACACAAACTACCTACACTCTTCGGTCCTCTGTTTCTAAAAACTATGTTTTTCCGTAATTTCCTACCAATTATTCCGCTTGAATCCAGTATTTCCTCAGTTTTTCTTGGAAGTTGGCGAAGGAGGAGGTTCTGACTTGAGTGGAAAAGCCATAGCACAACCTGTTCTTTAGGAAGTTTATTTTTATAGATATCTCAGAAAAGACATTATTAGTCTGAGCATATTTTACATAGTATGTCAGTTAGCGTCGCTCCCAACTCCTTAAAATTAAACATTTTCGTCTTAAACGGAAATTTAGTAATATCCTATAGGGAAAACTTCTTTTGTACACTCTGTAGGAATATATTATTTATTTTCATGATTCTGCTGAAGTTTTGTTTTATCCTACAACAGCTAGTGCTGCTATCAAATCCTAAACACGGATTGATCTCTATTAACTACTTATGCCTGAAGCTTTTCTTGTCTTTTCAACAGAGATTCCACAATTAATAGTTGTTCAAATTCTGTATACAAGCTTTGAAATTTTGCAGTGTCCCCTTTACCTGCATGCGTTATTATACAGAAAAAGTGTCTATGTTTGGGAAAACCTGGTGTAAAGTAAAGGGGGTAATTATGTAAGGGGGAGTTACAGCTCTAGTAGGTACTCTTGAACTCAAACGAAATAAAATGAAAAGGAAACTAGTAGTTTTCTGTGGTAAGTGTGTGAAAGATGACTTTATAAAACACAAAAAAAGGCCATGAAGCTCAGCATAATAAGTAAATGTGCACATTCTCTCCATGTCCTATGTATACGATAAATTCACAGCTAGGTGTTGCAACACAGTATTAAAATTAGCAGTTATGACAAATGCATAATGTTGTTCTGTCTTAAAAAAGTTCTTGATGTAGCACTCCACTCGTCGAAAGCGTCTCCCCAACACCACCATATGCATTATCGTTTACTTAAAGTATACTGCGTAATTGCTGTGCTCTCTGCCTCTGTTCACTTTGAAAGTGGCCTAATTTAAGTATATGGGACAGTGGCTGGTACTTCTCGACATAGCTTACCTCGCTATCACAAACCATTATATATCTGAGCGGATCTACATATTTCTAGACCTTTCAACGTAAGAAAAGTTGATATTGTTTAGAAGAATCGATCCTAGACCCGCTGCGTTAATCAGCTATTTGGAGAAAGACGTTGCATCCTACAGCACACAATGTTTGACCTGATTCTCAATAACCAAAATATGTTCAGGAAAATTTTAATGATGGTGTTATAGATATTACTGAAACAAACAACGTGGCTTCCTATATTCCTCCATCCTCAATCAATTGCTTTTTACTTAACTACTATTAGTTTCGGAACGATACATTTTATTACTTACCATATATCAAATTTGGTAAACAAAAAATTTTTCAACATTTAGGAGAGAAACTCTTTTTCGAATGCACTTTCTTAAATCGGTTAACCAAAATACTTCATATATTTCTCACAAAGTAATTGGGCTAAGGGCATTCAAAAGCATATAGCTCTAAATGCCATTTTGATTAAACATGGCTATATAAGTACGCACAAGTTAAACGTTAATAGGGAAGAAACAATTATATGACCAAATACTTACTTATCGTTATATATGTGAATTCAAAAAATAAATCTATGTAATGGTAAAGAGTAACGCATAGAAAGATACACTGCAAAGAGAGTGTGGAATTTTTTTAGAATATTGAACTTTCAAATAAGCTTTCCTGTTACATCCGCCAATTCCGAGATGCCAATTGTTATTGGTTTGTATCCTTCATTGCAGTAGAAGCACATTAGTTAACAGAGGGGTCACATAGCACCTCGATCCCTAATTAAATCTTTAATGCACACACCTGGGATGAAGAAATGAGGAAAGAATCTCATGAACGGACAATGTAAGCGGCAGAGACTTACTGGCCCTGTCCAGAGATGGCTCTGCATGCATATTTTATAGCCCAGATGATAATAAGTAGTTTTTTTGCGTCCCCTTATTATAATTATACTCATCTTCTGTGTACATAGCTTATATTTAATTGCTATTCATTGCTTCTGATTGATAATATTAGCTACGGTACATGCTAAGGGATCATTTAGCGAATAAATTACTCTGTGTGAGAAAACAATTCCTCAAAAGTGAGTATATGTTTACCTTTTTCGTAACCGTTTTTCCATGGGTACAATGTAAATCAGATGAAAATTAAACAAGAGCTTAATGGAATTCCAGTTTGAACTTGTATCCAATTATATTAATCACAACGTACAGAAATGCAAGCATGAGAGGCGATTTTACTGTAGTTTGCATGGGGACCGCCCAAATTGCCGGAAGGTAACCGAGAGGTCCCCTCCAGCAGAAAGCGGCAAAATCTCGACTGAGTAACGGCAGCACGAACTGTCTGGCGGAGCCGAGAAGTACTAAATCGCAAGACACAGCGCCATCTACCCACTGTCGACCAGAATACACAATCATATATTTTGTAATATAACATAAAAGAGGGAAACAAAATAAAAGAAAATGGAAGACAGGAGAGCCATGTCAGAAGCATTCCTGTGCCGATCAGAGGAAAATCACAGAAAAACTCATGGTCAAACGGGGCGGCCACCTGAATACGCGCCTCACGCTTGACCGCGGAACCATTCTTGTTGCATCTTTCAGTATTACTTTTTAAACTGCAGTTATCATTCAGTTGTTTCTCGCAACATCGTAGTAAAGTATTGAGCATAATGGCCAGCGTATAGGGAGGCGTGTTAAAACGTTTGACCAATATTTCGCTTATCTCTTATAATTACAACTACGAGGTGCGGTTCAAGATATAACACCTACCTTTTCAGGAATCGAACCAGATAGAAACTTCTGGTTTTTTAAATAAATGTGTACTCCTTGTGAACGCGTGACAGGGATGGCAGCACTGTCAGTGCAAAGAACTCTCGTGGCAGAGACGAGAGTTAGGACTGTTTTAATACTTAAAATGACTACGTTTTCATTGCAAGAACAGCGTGTAATCATAAGCTTTTTTCCATTTTCGTGATTGACACCTACTGAAGCTAAACACCAGTTGCATGAGTTATGTGGTGATGATACCATGGATGTGTTTAATGTGCGCTCCTGGGTGCAACAGTTTAATGAAAGCAGAGCACTTTTCGCATTTTCAGATCTTCATTCAGAATTGTGTGCACAGATCCCACGGAAATGCCAATTTTGGAGGCTAGGCCGTGAGTGACCTGGTTAGTTGTAACTGTCGCATCCAGGAACGCACATTAGACACAGGGCCGTATTCCTAACCAAAAAAGCGAGAGGACTCATCAAAAAAGAAATTCAAGATGCTGAGTATCTGACCAAAATGCTACAGCTGTTGATTCGCCTTCCTGCTTTGGTTGTCCTCATTATGTCTGTGACATGTTGTCCATTCTTTTATGTAATCCTCTGGTTGGCACATATGTACTGGAGGTCCGTTAATAGTAATAAACATGCACATCAGAGATGAGAGATGGCATACAGAAAGAGAATTGCTCAAAGGTGCCATAATTAAGTTCATTGTACTGATGGCTCTTTCACAGTCAGACGTGCTGACAGGGAGTGTATCAATGCTAACAAAAACTGCTTTTAGTTCTGCGGGAATTCCCTCTCCGCTGCTGTCAATTGAAGTCTCTGAAACCCTCTCTTGATCCTGGAAAGGAAAGAATAAAGCGTTCAAAAATCCTCCTAAGATATTCTTCACCTTCTAACCATGGGATGGCAATATCATAAGGCCACTTATTTTTGTCCAAATCATCAATTTATTTCTTGAAGGATTTGAAATCCTCGTCTTTGGAAATTAACCTGTTTTTCAAATTGTCACTAAGACTTTGACAAATTTGTTTCCTATTAATTTTGGTAGATACTCTGCCTGATTCTCGTATGGGTGCCAGCATAACGTCTTTGAAACGGCCTTCTGAAATAGAGTTTTCTGCTTCCTTCAAGTAAACTCCTGGACTTTCTTTCAGTTATTCCATAGTTCTTATTGCTCTTGTGATTGCTCTATATGAATACGATATATTGGCGCTGTCTTTTTGGAGGTGTTGCGACAGGTTACCAATTTCTTCAAGAATATCAGCCAGTAGTGTAATGTTGAATACAAATTCGGGACTTTTAAGTGCTTTCTGCAATCCTTTGATAAATTCTTCCGTAAAATTTCATTTTCCGGTCATATCGGTTGAGCATGCGTTAAGTTGAATATGTAATACCTGATACGACTTCCAGACTACTTTGACTGCTCTAAAGCTTGAAGCCAACCATGGCACTGAAAATACTTTGGAAATTTTCATAAGCTCAGCGCCTACCTCTTGTGCATCAGCTGACAGTTCATGTTTGTCTTTCGGAGACAGGTGGTAGAATGCATACAATTTATCAAAACGTTTGACAACGTGTGTCACACTAGGAACATGTTCTGTTGCATCAGCAACTCCTACTTCATTTCTGTGACACAAGCAATGCCATTTAAAACCCTATTATATTTCCCTTTAGGTGTCTCCAGAACACCAGTATTTCTACCTAGCATACACTTGCTCCATCACTACATACACCGGTCAAATTATCACTTAAATAACTTGAAGAAAACCTATGTCTTTTAAAGTATTTCAAACGTTCATCTTCTATTGTTTCTGCGTCCGATTTTTGAAGTTCGATCGCATCCAAGAAAAATGTATGCATGTTTCGGCCACTAATTTATGATCTGATATTCACTATTAAAGCTGTATGCAAAGCCACAGAAGTCGATTTCTTTATCAATATATAAATTTTTGATCGGTTGGATATTATAATTGAAGGTTTTTTCTCCTCATAGTTTCTGCAATAGAATATATGACGTCCACGCAACTGAATTTACTGTGCAGTGTTTTGCCCATGTCCTGTCCATTTTCAATTTGCCAACTCAGAAACTCTGAATAGGGTTTGTTATAGCTCGTTACAAAATATGCAGTGCGAAACACTTTCCTCGTACTGTGGAAAATATGCCTCTGCTGTTCAACCACAACGTTTTTTAGAAAATTTTCTTGTCTTTCTTTCTCTTGTGTATGTGCTGCTACATGAGCTTCAGAATTCTTATGTTTGTGAACCTTTTTTTCTTCTTTCTTAGAGATGGTAGTTGGACCTCTTTAGTTGCTACACTTGGACCCACCAGAACTCCACTCCATTCCTTATAAATATACACTCCCTGTGATTTGTTTACTTTTAAATCTGGCACGCTTTTACAAACTGAGCACCCCAATTTGCCTATTTTGGATACTAACCATTCATACTTTGTCTTGAATTCACTCCACGCACTGTCCCTCCAACATACAGGATAATCGGGCGAGTTTCCGGACTCCAGTTGACTAGAAGTTATTTCACTGGTTTGAATTTGATTGTCAGTTTTACTGATTTCAGAAGCACTTAGAGAACATACAGAGGCAGAGGAAACCGCGGATTTAGGTTCAGTAAAATAATGGCCTATAGTAGGTTCATAATTAAAAAACTATAGCACCAATAATATTCGATATTTAAACAATAATTTATATCACTTTATAGAAACTTGTAATATTTAAGATTGAAACAACACAGAACTACCCTCCGGATCTGTTAACACTTGACTGACAAGTCAATTCAAGGGTTTCTGAAATCTCACATAATTGGTCATGGAAACTTTTACACGATGCAAGTGGAGTAGGCTCAAATTACAGTAACTTCGACACAAAACACGCTTTACCCGCCTCGTTTATATTGTTCATTTTTATTGCGATATTTGTCATATCCCAACCCCAAGCATGAATGAAAAAAACTTTCAGTGAACCGGTCACTCACACCCCACCCTCCTGCAAATAGTATGTGGCTCTAAGTTTAATACTGCATCTTGAAGTTACGGCGTATATTGCAAAATGTATTACAATTAATTTCGACTTACTATTATTGTAACCTGTTATTGTAAATCAGGCAGTACTTTTAACGTTGTAACTAAGAAAGGTAATGAATTAAAAAAGGTCCCCTTCGAAAAATAGTGGGGGACGGCGTACATCCGCGTTTACCCTCCACTACGGCCCTGATTAGGCACATCCATGGTACCATCACCACATACCTCATTCAAATGGTGATGCATTTCAGTAGGTGTTACACCACGAAAATGGAGAAAACGAATGACTACACGCTGTTCTTGCAATGGAAACGTAGTCATTTAAGTATCAAAAGCAGTTCTAACTCTCGTCGCTTCCACTAGAGTTTAATGCAAAGTACAATACTGCCATTTCCGTCACACATTCACAAGGACTCCACGTGTATTTAAAAAAAGATAGAAGCTCATATCTGGCCCCAGTCCTGAAAAAATAGGAGGTGCTATAGCTTGAACGCATCTCGTACAGGTGTATGAAACTACCTCCACTTCTTGATTAACCTTAGATAATTAGAAACAAAGTAATTTCGTAAAATTAGCCTGGAGGAGCTATATACATAGAAATGATGGAGCTATAGGAGGTTATGTGAATGTAACAGAAGGGAATTTCTCTCTCCCTTGCTTTCCTTTTGGTTTAGCTCTTAACACAAAGAATGCACCGGAAATCTGGTTCAACGGCTTTTCGGTAGAGTGAGCTGGCTGGCATCGAAGTTTTGTGAGCCACAAGATAATGGCGGCACTTGAAAATTGTCATGCTGAATGCCCAAAATCTGTATTGCTTCCGTTTGCTATAGCATTATACCAGCAACTCGGGCAACCTGCCCGCTAATCTTTTTGGCACAGTTTCCCGTCGCTTATTTTATGGAAGCTACGCTGCATATGCATAATTTACTACTGCTTACAGCATGAACAACGTAATGAAAAATAACATTTCAATGTTCCAAAAGAAAGCAATACCGCCTTATGCATGTATGTCTTCTTCTTCTTTTTTGTAGATTACGTCCTCCAACTTTAAGTCCTATTGGAATGAAATGGGTGAAATGATGCTCAAATGAGCCAAGGGTCCATAGAGCTTAGAGTTACCCGACATTCGTCTTTCAGGATAAGGGAAAGCCCAGCAAAACACCTCATCCAGGTAACTCACGCTGACCGAGATTCGAACTCTGGGCCTCTAGAACGTGAGGCAACCACGCTACCAAAGCGGGCGTCTGTATCTGGGTATCTGGGGATTTGCAGATCTGCGTACCTGCATATCTGCGTACCTGCGAAATGCGTACCTCCGTAATACGTGCCGACCTGCGCACATGCGCGTCGGCGTGCCTGACATATATGCGTGTCTGTCTGTCTGTCTGTCTGTCTGTCTGTCTGTCTGTCTGTCTGTCTGTCTGTCTCTTACGACTTGCTACTCAAAACTTGGATAACGGCATTTCACTGAACATACTTGATTTGAAACTAAAATACTTTTACAAAAATATCCATGTGTGTTTGTTTGTGTTCTATAAAATGAACATGTCTTTATATTTTACTCTTATTCTTCATTCTGTACAAAACCGGCTGTGTTTATATGAAAATACTATATAACTGAGATATTTATAATTGCAAATAGTCACTTTAATTCATTTTGAAAATCCCACATAATTTTATATAATTGGAAATCCAAAAGGAGGCGGAGCTCTCGTCTGTCAAAAAGGCGAGCCTGGGTTCGCTCCTAATGGAACGTATTTGAGATTTCGGATGGACGAGGCGACGTTTTGGGGTGATTTTCTCCGAGCTGTCCGATTTTTCCCACTATTCATTCAATTATCAGCTTCCTTTCTTACACTTCGCTCCCATTTCTAACATCACCTTTCTGAATGTCATACCAGGATCCGTGCTACGCTCTTTAATTAAGAGTTTGGCTGCTCCTCGAACAGTGTAGGCCTTCTAAACCTGGAATAGAATAAGTTTTTTCATATATTATTAACAGCCTCAGAATATTCTTAGCTGTTCCTTTCAATTTTCCGATGTTTGAAAGAAATGTATTTAAAACTATGACTTTTAGGTATGCTTCTTCTGAGCGTGTAGTTCTAGCATAGGCGTATACATAACAATAAGTAGAGTGCACTGCAACATCAGTCTGCCGTATTCTGTTGTATATCTCCTATAAAATCCGTACTGAAATTATTTGTGCGTAAATGCACCTGGATTTATAAAAATTATATAGAAGTTATAGCTTTTATGAATAAAACTGCGTATCCTAGCTATACATATTCCTCGCACATTTATGTCAGATTATCTCATTTAAATACAGCATTTTATTCATTTAGTTTTAGGGTCTTGTTTCCAAAATTCGTTATATATTTGGAAGAATTTTGCAAAGATGTGGAAATGATATAATGGGATACTTATTTCTATATTTGCCTCAGAGAAGATATAACACACCTTTTCATAAGGAAAAACCACCTAGAACAGTACCTATACCTATACTTTCGCTTTCAAAATGTGCCACACTGATACTTCTTAGATGTGAATTTAAAATTTCTGCTAATTTCAAAGTTACCAAATTCTTTTTGAGAAAGACAGAGGGTCAATCAGCATGATTTTAAAAGGAAGTTGTAAAGCTTTGTAGGAATGCACATATTTATAAAATAAAAAATACTAGCTGCTTTTAGTAGCTTCACTTGTTCACCGCTATTTTCACACAAAAATTCTATATTAAAATTTCATTAGAAAATACGTCCTAAATCACCTAAGGGTGCAAAGAAATTTAAGGAAAACCTCTCTGGATATGTGTGCGAGTACGTGCGAGCGCGTGCGTACGGATGGACATAATTAAAAAGACATAACTGAAATATACAACAAATTGCGTACGTATATGCTTTGATGTTCAATACAAGAACTGAACTCACGATCGTGAACAAAAAGCGTTTCAGTTGCATGCTTCAGAATCCTATTTTTATTTATTAAAGTTTAATGTTTAATGATGCCCGCAACATTTATGTTAAAACAGTATAAGTTACAAATGAAACTTTAAAATGTGTTAAATTTAGAACATTAAAACTAAACAGTGGTCACCCAATACTATATAATTAAAGGGGAGACCCAGTAGAAACTATCTAACTCCATAAACCTAATAAAACAAATGATTTACATTCACTACTCAGAATTAATTTAAGATGACCATCTCATATAAATTTCTCGTTTTTCTCGACTTATCTTCATTATGTATGGCTAGGAAAGCTTCCAAATAAAGGAATACAGACCTACAAAGTAGGTAAATAAAGCTTGATTGTTACTCTCTCATTCATAGGTTAATACAAAATGGAATTAATATACTGTACACCCTATAGGTGCCTTGTTAGATAACACACCTTAATTCGGAAGATATAAACCTATTATGACAACATCAAGCTTATGGATAATACTGCGAAACAAGGAACTTGGACCATATATATATATATATATAATATAACGCTCACAAGAACTACTCTGTATTTCGTTTCTATTTCTCATGCTACATGAAACACTAATATTTGCAGAGGTTGTTAATGAATCGTTCACTGCATACATTTCATTCGTTTTGCAGTATCTTAAACCTAACATATAGCATTCATATAGCATTATATAGCATTCATATAGCATCATATTACATTTATATAGCATTATGGAGAAAAGAGGAAATTAAAGATTTAACTTAAACTGTTGTTCATGAGGAGCTTCTCTTATTATCCATAAACGATTATGACTAATATGTTAACTCAGTTATTTATCCCACTTCTCCTCTCTGCTTTATAGTTTATGTTGCACACACACGCACACACACATGCGCGCGCACGCCCACCCACGCGTGCGCAACCGGAAGACTTTCATTTTGCATTTGCGTTAAATTTTGTTATAATGTCTTAAGACATACGCAGTCTACTCAGATTCACAGATATTTACTTTTGAACTTTCTTTTGTTAAGCAAAAATGATACTGAACCCTAGAGCCGCATGTACAGCTATGTGTTATATTCGCATGATTTTACTTACAGCTGTACACACTATTTTGGCATATGCTCTTCTTTTGTCTACTTCATGTAAATTGAGATAGACATTTGTCTAGATGGTTTAATATTCCCTTGTAGGTACAGTGTAAGTGGGGTAATGCATTAGAGCCGATGATAACTAAATATTTTAAGAACTAATTACTATATGGTGGGTTTTAAATTCTCTCTTTGCATGGCTAGGAGGGAAAACAACGAATAAAGGGTTCTCATTTATTAAGTATTTGAAAATTGAAATCAATAACAACCTTTGTTTCTGAGATGGTTAGCTTCATAAAAATGTTATTTCATGACAACAGTAATTGTGTGCTTCGAAGTCCTCGTGTTTTCGGTAGTAGATATTTTCTATCTCTTACGATTCCCCAGTTATGTAAAGCATATTCAGAATGAAGAGTACTTCAGAGATTATTTCTAGAAAATTCAACAAATAGATTTCATTTTTCATGAAGATATCCTAAACATATGGTAATTTACTCATTTTTTGTTAAAACTAATATGATAAAACAAAAATATTTGAATAATTTTCACTGTTTTCTGCTTGACGGTCAATCTTCATGCCATAACCTTAGAACTCGTTGACCAAGTATTCGTTTTTAAATTACGCTGTTCACGGACAAGCGCTCTCTCCCTTACCCCATCCGCTCTCTCTTTCTCTCTCGCTCTCTCACACACACTTGCGAGCGAGCTCACGCGCAAATCTTTTCCTAAAATGTTTCAGGGAGTCCAAAAACCGATGAAATCTCGATATCGAATTTTTAGGTGCAATCAAATATAAACTCCATCCGCTCTTCAGGTGGTACACAAAGAAATACCATAATCCTCATTTCTTTCTATCCAAGAATACTTTCATTTCTGGCTCAGAAATTGGAAGGCTTTCTCCATGTTCAAACGAAAGCCCTTGTTGACAGAGTATTTGTCATAGAGGACTTTATTGGTGAGGCAGTAACGAACAATACAGTCATGTAAATGATGCCCATTACACAAACTAGCCATTTCTTTCCCTGTCTCTAAAACGAGACAGGACACAGCACAGTTGCCAAAGAGTCAGAGAGCTTTGTTTACTTGGTTCCCAGACAGTCATTCAAGAGAGCGAAATCCGTCCGTTATACCACTTTAGCGCACCATCCCGGAATAATATATGAGCCAATTTTGTAGCAGCGAAGGAAACTTGAAGAGAAGTTAAAACTTTTTTTTAAGCCCGTGCGGATCATTTTTACCGTGGAAAAGAGAAATTCTTGGAGATGAGATGAAACTTGGGCATGTATATCACCAACCTAAAATATATGTCACCGCTTACAGAGAAAGAAGCAGATTTCATCAGTTCGGAGGGATTTATAACACTGCGTCTGACACGCATTAAAGCAGTATGCTTTATGTGCACATTTTGTAAATATGTGTGAGAGTGGAAGCGAGAGGGGAAATAGTGTTGCTTGAAAAAGGTATTTTTTATGTATTTCACTCGGCACTTTTGTCTTTTTACAGAATAAAATATTTATCAAGCTCTGTCTTAAAGAAGCACGGAGAAAGCACAGTAAAAGTTCAAGGGTGATTTTCGACATACTATAAGCTCAAACAACAGTCTCTTATAGACTGTTGTCCGTACCATCTGAATCAAATGTATCTGTTAGGTAGAAGTATTTTAGACAATAGAGGAGACAGTAGCACCTAGATATGCAATTGAATAATCTGTATATATACTCCCAGGCGCAACGGATGAGACATATGGACAACAACATCGAGATGCGCAGAACTTGCTAATATTTACCGGTTTGACTACTCGGCTGAGAGGCACCCGCGGTTAAGCGCTGTAGAGTAGTTCAGGTGCTCCCCTCCAGCGGGTGTCGCGGCTCAGATGACTATCCTCTGTCGCAAGGGTGGGAAGCAAGTCACTGCAAGTGTGATGTTACCGTCGCTCTAGTCCGCACTACTCGCTAAACCAGGAAGACAGAACGCACTAAAACGGTTGTAGTGGCGTGGGGTCTTGTCATTGCAGTGGTGGAGTGCACTGTAACATGAGTGAACGGCGAAAGTTTAATCGGGACTTGGAAAATAAGTACCGCTTTTGTTTTCACGATTGTAAGGCATAGTTCTGATATTTCCTACCAATATTGGATACGTTACGAACTTCAATTCCTAACAAGGAATTTAAGTGCCGCTCATGCTGGAGCCTATAAAACTTCAAAGCAACACACAACTGAGCAGCTACGGAAAACATGATTTGGATTTGTACACACATTTCAAAAGCTGTATACATTTTCGCAAGCAAATTACTGATGAAAAACTTTAGTGTGCTTTACGTTTAAGTTCATCTAGTTTGCAGCCGAGCATTGAAACACTACCACTATCACTGTGAAGTTAAGTTTTAAGAATACACTACAGGATGTATCTAAATGTCTTTAGCATCACAATATTATTTATAACAGCATAAAAGCTATTGTATACTATAATAAAACAAATGCAATAAAAACATGAATTCTAAGGAAAATAGCCCTATATAACTGTGATTGTCTATCGATAGAAGACAAAGGTAATAAAGATGTTAATTGTATAAAACTGCTTTTTGTCAGCGTAAGGCTCGGCTAGAGTCAATTATGTAACGAGAGAGCGATTTCTCACACAGTACTAGTATGAGCCGTTTAGCATTGTCGATACTTCATTTATTCTTATTGTGTAATATCATTAGCCTTGTTCGTGCTTTTCTGGCCAATTCTTGAATTCAAAAATCTACATTTGACTACGTCACAAAATAACTTTCATTCGAAATCCAAATGACCATCACTGTAGCACACAGTATTGTTCGTTATCGTTCCACTATGCAGAAAAATAGTACTTGCAATTTTAATTAAAAGTTCATTATTATTAAAATATTATTCACATGTTTAATTTGTGGGGTTAAAAGGATGAACGGCGAAACTGAGAAAAGAAACTCGGAGGAAAAACCACAACCAGGAGCTCCGCTCATGCTACTGAATAACATTTGTAGATTCCGATTCCGATTCCTATTCCGAACTATCTCTCTCACCTTCTATTCGCCCAATTGTCGGACTCTATTTATGTTCTCTCTCTTTCTCCCTTCATGTCGTGTGTATATTATGGAACGTCACCAAAGTATGGTTCAACTTAGTAAAAAATCAGAATTAAAGCTTTAACCGTATAGAAAATTGTGTGTATTCAAAATTTACTTTTAATATTATCGGAACTGTTACCCATGATGGGCTTAGGTTGAAGAACAATTAATAAGGACGCACTTTTTAAGTATCTATTTAACCCTCTAGTAGTCACGTGCGCTAGATATGTAGCCCAGCCATTTTGTTTTGCAAGTGCTCATCTTCTTCTGCTTTTATGGTGGTGTGGGTTTGGATGGCTTATTGACGCTATGAGTTCTCAGTAGTCAGTTGGCTATAATATACTTGAGCGAGACAGTATTTTTGTTATTTGCGATTAAACTCGATTGGGTACAGCTGTGCTACATATGTAGCTCGCGCGATCATTAATGTAACAGTTTTGTAAATGGCTACCAACAGAAAGATTGATCATGCAGAAGTTCATGATGACGATTCACTAATTACATAGCGATTTAATGAAGCTCTAAATGAAAGTATTGAAAGGACATTGAACTTGACGACAAAGATGAAGGAGAAACGGATCATGTTTTCCCAGATGTGCATTACTCAGACATAGAGAAATGCCAGTGATGCAAGTGAATCAAGTGATGAAGCTGCGGATGGTAAAATCACATCAGTGCGATCAATGCCATGTGTATTTTTTCTGCAATCAGAAGTATGAGAAAACCAAACGACGCTTGTTTCTGGATAAAATATCCTGTGAGCACATAAAACTTCATATAGCAAGCAGAGTAGAACTGAACACTATACCAGTCTCACTAAGAAAGCGTGCTAGGATTCCTCACGGAATTGAAGACGTTCGCAGGAAACAAGTCACACCGCCTGACAACAGGGTACGGAGATGCTACTTATGCGCAAGAAGCAAAGATGAATCTACCACGAAGAGCTGCAGTATGTGCCAAAGAATTACGATAATCATTCCACGGCGGTTTGTAAAGAGCGTCTACAAGAAGAACTGTACACCAAATAATAATTTTGTGCTTGTGTCACATTTTGTGACTATTACTTGACATTCATACGGTGATTGCTGGAGCAATGTAAATATCATTATCATCATCATCATCATCATCATCATCATCATCATCATCAGCATCATCATCATCATCATCATCATCATCATCATCATCATCATCATCATCATCATCATCATCATCATCATCATCATCATCATCATCATCATCATCATCATCATCTTTCATGCTTTAGGCATACCTGCCTGTTGTAGTCCACACAATTTATTTTACTGGATCCACCGTTTTATTGGTCTTCCCATGCTCCTCTTTACTACTGGTCTATAGTTCATAAAATAGAGGTAATCCTTCTTTCTCCATGTTTTGACATTGGTTACCCATTTACTTCTATATTCTTGTACTCTGTCATTCAGGTTAAATATCTCTAGCTCTTCACGTATATCTTCATTTCATTTGTGGTCGATTTTTGTATATCTCGCAAAACTTCTTAGAAATTTCATTTAATTTGCCTGAAGTTTTCTTTTATCTTTTTCAGTTATGACCCATACTTCGCTACCGTATAGTATTTTAGGTAGTGACATTACTTTGTGAAATTTTAGAATGGTGTCTTCACATACTTCGCTTTATAGACTTCTTTTTATTGTTGCTTTTATATAGCTGAAAGTTTGACTTTTTAATTATGTCTGTTTCTTTCTTATATGACACGTAAATATTTAATACGTAATTCTGTATCAGATACTGTTTTCACTGTTATTAACTTGATTAATGTGATTCAGGAATCCAGGGGAACACTTTAAACGAGTGTATCATATATTTAAGTCGACACGCAGTATAATTTAATTTAACATCAAATTATCTAGAGACAGTTCATAACGGGCTACAGATGTAGCCCACGCGACCACTTACGTCAGAAAGTATCACGCTACTGATCGAGGGTTAAATATTCACTACATTGGAATTTTACAAATAATAAATTTGATTTTAAACAGTCTTTTATTTTGCGTAGCAAATGCTTTAACCGAGCGTGATGGCCACGCGTTAACGGCTAATCTCGCATTCGAATGGTCGCAATTTCGATTCTTTCGACCGTCCACACTCACCTTGTGTTTTTCAAGTATTCTCTGGCCGGTAAGCGAATGCTGGGTTAGTTCGTCATTTACTACGATTCTATGTTCACAATTTCTCTTTCATTCCGTTTCCTTGTCAGTTTTGAGGCAGCTTCTAAGTTCCGAGGCACACGTAGAGATCTCTGGACACTGCATGCCATCTGCTTGATGATCAAGTTTAGCTGTTACCTTTCTTTGACCTAATTAATTTTCTACACTCAGGCCATCTTCGGACCTGCATTTACTGAAAGTACTTTATTCAGTAATGAAAATATTGGTAGCGTTTTGTCTTTGCTGATATTTGTGTTATATCCAGTAATACATTTTGTGGTTGTAGGATTTCTTAAAATATCTTGATGATGGGAGCGATGTACGCTCCTGAAACGTCGATTTCTAATCCTCTTTTCAGCTAGCTTGTTTCCTGAGAAGATTTGGAATATACCTATTGGTCGCCAGGAAAGCTTCGGGTCTTAATAACCAGCTTGATTGTCATATTTCATATCCCACTAAAGGTCATTCTCTTTGGAAACAATATCTGAGGAACTGTGTAGTACATTTTCTAGGTGGAGCTATGGTGTATTAGTCAGTGTTTCAGTCGAATGGTTTGGGATATTCTTGAATGAAAAGGTAACAATCCCACACAAAGCAAGGATACTGACAGTTACTGACACTGAAAAACGTTGAACTACGCGTTCAACCATCCCTTTCAAGAGTACATGCAATTATTGTACAGCTTGTTCGTGGATACCCTATTATACGTTTCTGGTACAAGGGAGATAATGTAAATAACAAAAGCTTGGTTAACTTCTGTGAGCACATGAAGCATAAGGGAGGGGGAGTAGACAGACATGCTGTTGTATCACAAACCGCATTGTTCATGATATCCCAAAGGGCGTCATTCTACCAAAATATCGAAGTCTGTCTCATGAATTAAAAACTACAAAGCTACGAGCAATCGTTGGCTTTTCAGGTATGCATTTTTTCCTTCTGTTGCAGCTCTGACGCTAGAGGAGTCAATAGCCTTTTCTTCGACTCTTAGCTCTCCTTTACTTAGCTCTAGGCAAACTAAATTGCTCCGGAGGAAATCGATGGGAGGAAAATTAAGAAATATCATGGTACGAAGACGCTCTTATGTGACTCTTCATTTCCGTGGATAAGAGAAGGTTACTGCAGCACAGACGCAGTATTAATTTCAAACTCACTATATAAGTTTACTAAAGTTCTTATAACTATTCTTAAATGAAATAAAAATGGTAGATTTAATAGGATACTAACATTAAAGTTCAGAGAACCTCGAAGCATATACGATATTATACTTTCAAGGGAAAGGTTTATTGTATAGCAATTAATATAAATGAAGTCGCTTATGTGCGAGATCCCGCCAGGATCGTCCTTCCTGACTGCGATTTTCTCCAGTTCTCCTCGGTGCTCGTAAAAGCCAGGAATATATGCTAAACATAGGATCAAGTAAACTTTCTTTCCCTATGAATTGTTTCATTACGTGTATCTCCTACACCACTGTGTAATAAAAACGTGAGTTTAACACTACTATGAACATAAAAGGTCAATTATGTTAACAGTACCCAGTGATACATCTGCAACACCCAGAAGCGGTATGTTCAGGATTGCCACATTTCCGGGTCTACGGGCCAATGACAAATCTACGGGCTTGAATATGACGCTCTTTAATTATTCTGAGTAATTATGTTTGATTGCTAATTTCTTGTTGCAACAGAACGTTGCGTTTGAATTCTTATTCTCCTATGTTTCATTCTTGCGTGTGTAATATTCGACTCGCACAATAAGCACTGGCAAGTCACGGCAACGTGATTATGTACTGACAACATCCATTTTTGTGTTCCTTCGTTCGTGCATTATCACTTGTCAAATGATTCAGTTTTCCGGCAATTGGAACGCTTGGATCGTGCGTTCTTAAAACAAGAATATTCGGAATGCAACGAGATCCTAAAGAAATGTGATGAACAATAAGGTGTGCTTTCGTAATGTTAATACTTTACTACACTTATTTTTATTTGGTATGGTATAGGTTCGGTTAGAGGTAATGACAGCATTGGAATTAGCAGTGGTACATTTTCATTATCTGAGTAAAAACTGTCACCATAATAGCAACAATATTCTGTTTAACAATTTGTCCCAAGCTATGTCCGTGTTTTTTTCCGTGGCCCGTTGGTTGGTTTCCGAGCCTACCTGGAAATCCTTTAGAAAACAATACCTACAGTATCAGAAGTGCAATTTATAACTTTTCTTAAAACCTTCATGGGTGCAACAAAGAATCAATATAGAAAATAAGGAGGCAAGAAATTGCGCACAATGTCTTATACTTTCTTTTCTGTTTTTTCCCTTTGTAATTTACGTCGTTTAACTTTTTAAGTCATATGGGACGACAAATGGAATGGGTGAAATGTTTCTCAAATGGGCCCGGGGTCCATGACGCTTTAGTTACCAGATATTTAGTCTTTCAGGATAAGGGAAAACCCCAGAAAAAACCTTATTCAGGTAACTCACCCTGACCGAGATTCGGACTCGGGACCTCTTGAACGTGAGGCAGACATGCTACCATCTACGCTACCGATGCGGGCAATGTCCTATACTTATTTTGAGCAAACTGATAGTATAATTTAAATTTACACGCGCCGTACTCCTCCTGCTCTTTAACAACAAGAATTGGAATAAGGTGAAAGAACCAGTTTAGAGCTTGTAGGTTACAGGCCACGTTATTGCGACACAGATAAAAATAATGATTAAGAAAACAGTCACAATAACAGCATATAATAAATAAATGCTACCTTCTGTTACATTTAAGGTGTAACATTACATATTTCTCGCCATTCCCTTAATTTGTCGAAAGTAATATAATTGTGGTCCTTTAATTATGTCCTATGAGATCACACATGCAGTTTGTTTCTTGTATTCTGATTGGTCCTTCTAATAGAATAAATTCTATAACAAAACTAATGAACTTCTGTTCTTTGTCATCCTTGTCTATCTCAGAAGCACGTCTCGTTTCTACAAAATATATTACCTAACCATAAATTGTGTAATTTTATTACTAAATACAAATTTGTATTCCAGTTTTGCAATGCCATGTATATGTTCAGGGGAATCAAGAACTCTTTGAATTGAACCAAATATAATATTCTATTTCGATTAATTAGCTATACTTGATTTCGCTCTAATGAACTTCGAAAACCTTATATATACTACCAAAGAGTAAGCTTCGAAATTGTGTAATCCTTCTAAGTGATAGCATACCTTAAACACATCCATGGTATGTAATAAAATGGACATTTTCGAACAGGTTTAATGGTGCAGTCTGGCTTCAGCAGCTCTTTTAGGTTATATTAAAAGGCAAGGTATAAGATGTAGAGAAAATAAATGGTCTAACGCAGCTCCGAGATTATATTTGTTTACATCTGTTTCTTCTGTAAGCATATATTAAATCTTCTACATGCCTTTGATTGCAGGTTGGGATATCTATATTGTAATAATTTAACTGTTTAAATGGGACAGCTGAGCCAGATTATCTAAGACTGGCTTAGAGATTAATGGTCTCGGATACGGTTTGTTTTCTTTTCTTTTTTTGTGTAACCAAGTTTTCCGTGCTTTACCCTGATTGGTGTGCAAAACACTATGAAGGATTCACTGCTACTAACACGTATTTTCTTATCATTCCCTTCATTTCACTTGAATAATAAGTTAGCAGCTTTTATTCGATCAGCTAATATCCTATAAATATTTTGAGTTTGCAGCGCTTAGCAGGATATGCAGTAGATGTGTTTAGATCAGAAAGCTGTTTCTTCTTACCGGTCAAAATGTATCCGTAAGAATAGGGTAAATACTTGCCCCCATTAAGTACCCAAAAACATTTTAATTTGTCTTTGTAATTTCATACATGTGATATGAAGAGCATAATTGCAAAAATTTGATAATTTGTACCTTAATAATTATCCACTTAAGTGTGTTAGATTCTTCCTCCTCTTCATTTAAAGTTTTCTCACAAGCACATCACATAATTTATTACCAAATATTTTGTTTGTGTGCTCGTAACTGTACCACAAAATGAACAACCTCTGTCAGCAAAGGCCATCCCGTCTGTTTCCACTTATTAACACTTCAACACCTGACTTGCCGAACAAAGTAGTCTGGGGTTACTAGTCTGGAACTCGATTATATATTAAAATAAATCCGGACTATATTGGTTATGCAAGGATATCCATTTAATCCTCAATTAAACGTATTGAATCTTCACATCTTATTTCTTTGGCTAAGAAAGTTTAAGTTATATATAAAAGAAATAATGAACCTTAGGATTCATAAGAACCATATCTGTTTCTCGTATTTGTTATTAGTATCGCATGAGTCACCTAGACATTTTTATGACAGAAATGTCAGAGCTGCTTTACCCCTCACAACAGCCCATCCAAGCTCTGGGGAGGCAGAATGCACCACGCATATTTTAAGGTTCTAACTTAAAACGTACTACCCTTCACTAAAATTATTAGTCTGCAAATTAAGTATATATTGATACAATGTAGAGATAGATTGGGCAATAGTAAGGGGGTCGCTGGAAGGAGGTGCCACCAGATAGATAAGCAATCACCTTTGGGATATTTATATGCATTAAATAAATGGGGTAATTAGCTTACTTGTCTGTAATTATGTAAAATTTTTGCTAGATTGCCTGCATTGTTTGACTGTGTCAGCGTACGAGGCTAGTGCGAACTAGAGCTTGAATTTAACTTTCCTGTTTTTCTCTTTTGAATGTGTGAGCATTATACCTCCTGCCTTGACTTCCTACCTGACCACCTGTAACGCAATTTTATTATAATACAAATTGCAACACGAGTTAATACAATACGTTGACCGACTGATTCCCTTTTCTGCCTTCAAAGCAACGTATAGCTTTAAATTCCTAATGGTTGTACTGTGATGATGGATACGCTGGGCCCTAATGTCTAACTTAGCTTTGCTGAAAAATAGTGTATTACTATAATTCCGCTAGTGCCTGCCCCTTAAATTTCAAACCAGAAAATATTTGGTAGGAATAAAAATCTGAACTGACCCCGGAGTATGGTATAGAGAAATACAATAAACGGGCAGCCAAATTCATTTGAATGAGTCTAAGCGTGACTTAAAAATTAGTCACCCGATTATCGAAAGGCAGGATAGAACCAGCCGGCAGGTAGGGTGGGAGACGAAAAGCAGCACGCCTACACATGTGACTAGTTGGTGCTCGCTGAGGGGGTTGGAGAAAAGTACCACAAGTCACTGGACCGTCTTCTTCCCTTTCCCCTGACTTCTGGAAAAATAATGATGTTTCATAGAGCCGGGAAGCTTCCGGATTCGGATATTGGTGTCTATATAAGCGATGCACTGGGCTGGAAGAGTTAGCTCTTGGCAAGCAGGCGTGAAGAACGCAGTGCTAATGAGGGGACTGGAAGATTGCGTACGTGTTATCAGAGGAGTACGAAGCGTATTTCTACGGAAATAAAGAACGATTTGAATCTCTGCGAGCTGAACATTTAATTTCAAGAACCCACAAAGTCACAATTGGTGACAGAAGTGTGACGTACCACAATGGAGGCCACATCGGCACTGTTTCTAGCAGAGTTTAAAGAAATGAAGGCGGTTAATGACATCACCGAGAAAATGGAAGAGAAGCTGGAGACAGCAAATAACTACTTGGGCGCGACGATGACTGCGGAGATGACCGAATTAACAACTGAAATGAAGGCTGCCAACGAGGCCCTCGCGACCAAATTTGAGGAGCAGTTGGCCGGTATAAAGGAGGAGGTGACGGAGTTAAGCGAGTGCGTCGAAGTCCTGGCAAGCCACGTTAATTAGCTAGAAGGAAAGGCCGACAGCAGCGTCAAGTCCCTGAACGCCATGGTGGAGGACGTCGTCGGGAGGAGGTTGAAGGTTTTGAAGGTCAACGCGCCGGGACGCCACACAACATCTGCGCGCATCAAACCTCCCAAAAACGAGGGCTCATCAACGTTCGAAGTCTTCCGCCGCCAGTTCGACACGGTGGCCAGACACAACAAGTGGTCACAGGAGGAAGAGGCCGCACAGCTAATAGCCAGCCTCCAGGGACGGGCCGCAGAAGTTCTAAACATGGTCCAGAGAGCGGTGGCTCCCAAGGATATCTGGGAGGCCCTGGAGAACCGTTTCAGGAACCAGCGCCTAGGCGCAGTCTACCGCAGTCAGCCGAAGACAAGGTTGCAAAGGCCAGGAGTGACGCTGCAGGAGTTCGCCCTGGCAATTGAGCAGCTGGCTAGCAAGGCCTTAACTGACCTCCCGCCCGAGTTCGTATCCCGGAAAGCCGCCTACGCCTTTGTTGACGGGATACGAGACACCAAGATACGTCAGCGCCTAATGCTCGGTGGTTACAAAACTAGCCATGAGGCGCTAATGGCATCATTGAGGATGGAGGCGGCCAAGGTGACGGCTATCCCGACGTCGAGGACCAGGAGTATCCACTACACGGGAGACCGAAGGCCAGTCGAGGGACGGGGGCAACGACCTAGTGGCAAGTGTTGGAGGTATGGAGAGCCGGGACAACTGGAGAGAGACTGTCCAAAGCAGGGAGAGCAGCCGGGAAACGAGTAACGGCCGTCGTGGCGAGGGGCCCGTCGGCGCCATCACCACAATCTCCTCGAGTGACACTGCGCGCCTTTAGGCGGCGGATGGATGATAGCCTCATCGCAGACGGTTGGGTGAGAGGGAAGTCGTGCCGCGTTCTGATGGGCACCTGGGCATCCGTACCGTCATCAGACCTGACATAGCTAAGGGTTTGCCGTCCAGAAAACCAAGCCGACCATACCAGCTGATGACGGCATCGGGCAATACCTTGCCTATAGAGAAGGAGGCCCTGCTGAAGTTGAACTTGGGGCGGCGTGGCGTGCGTCTGTGAGTGTTCGTCGCGAAGGTGGCTGAGGAGGTGATACCGGAACCGGATGCCCTCAGGAGCTACGAGGCGGTGGTTGACGTCGGCAAGAAGGTGCTGCGGCCTAACGGAGAAAAGGTCATACTCCGGCATCACGGAGAGCGCCTGGGAATCTGCAGGTTCGACTTGAAGGTAGACATGGTTGTCCCCGCGAGAAACGAGGTGGTGGTGATGGCGCGCCTGGAAGGCCAGCGAACCACGAACATGACGCTGGACCAAAGGCGTGTGTGCACGGGCTATGTGTAGCCAGAACACTAATACCGTGCCGAAATGAGGTGCCAGTGAGGCAACTCAACCTAACGGACACCGATAACGACATACAGGATGGGACGGAGCTGGGGACGTGCGAGCCCGTGCTCAGCGTGACAGCAATCGACACGAGCGAGGAGATGCGGCCGACGCAACACCTGGGGCCCCGGCTGGAAGGCTTGCTGGAGAGGGCCGCCGACCACCTAACCGCAGAACAGCTGGAGAAAGTTCGGCAACTGCTGACACGATACCAGCGTGTCTTCAGCCAAGGTAACACGGACTACGGCCGCACTATCAGAATGCTTTACCGGAGACGCCTGGCCTATTCGGCAACCAACCAGACGCGTTCCAATAGCAAAACTAGCGGCAGTACGAGACATGCTCGAGGACATGAGATTCAGGGGAGGAATCTAAGAGTTTTGCAGCCCTTGGTGTTCCCCTGTAGTTCTGCTGAAGAAGAATAAGGGTCAACTACTCTTCTGCGTGGACTACAGGACGTTTAGCGCTGTCACCAGGAAGGATTGCGTCGCCTTACCCATTGACGACATTTTGGACATGTTAGCTGGTGCACAGTGGTTCTCGACCCTGGACCTGAAGTCGGGTTACTGGCAGGTAGCTCTGGACCAGGTGAGCCGGTGAGCTCAGAGGTTCTACTCCCATTAGTCCTGAACCCGTAAAAACTGGACCCGGGCCTCTTTCAACCAGGGAGTTATCTGAGCTGTCCCAAAGGGCGCTCGGGGTCTTCCGTGGGGCTTTCCATGGGGCAAGATCTTGTTTCCTAACAACCCCCCCATCTGGTCCTATGGACTCAAGACGGGATGGAAGTGGATACGGCACTTACGCGCGCCAACACCAAAGGTGAGGACTACAGATAACCTCGGTGGGGCCGCCTGGTGATCTAGCACACCTTCTACTAGCTTTGCAGGCTAGTACCCGGGATAATTAATGGCTTCCCTCAACCCCGTCCGAAGACGTACCCGATTCCCACGGGTATCGGGAACCCACTGTCCCCTCTATACCATCCCAATCCGAACAACTCCCGAAGGAGGGGCTCAGATGTTCGGCCCGAGGTTCCTCTAGTAACGTCAGAGGTACCGCGAGTGCTAAGGGTCCTCAGCGCCCGCACCACGGCAGCTGAAGGGGATGGACGCCCTCCCCTATGGGCTCTGGACCCAAGAGACACGGGGAAGACTGCATTCTCGGCAGGCCAATGGCTTGGCAGTTCACTGTAATGTGCTTAAACCTTTGCAACGCACCAGCCACATTCCACCGCCTCAAGGAATCAGTAATGAGAGGATTGACATATACGCCTGCCTGCTATACCTGGACGACATCATCGTCGTCGGTAAGACCTTCGAAGACCACGTGGAAAACCTGAGCAAGGTGCTACAGAGGGTGCAGGCGACCAACCTGAAGCTAAACGCAAAGAAGTGGCAGCTCTTCCGCAAGGAAATCAACAACTTGGTCCACATATTTTCAGCAAACGGATTGGCCACAGACCCGTAAAGACACAGGCTGTTAGAGATTGGCCTTGGCCAAAGGATAACGGGGTATTGCGCAGTTTACAGGGGCTGCGCAGTTATTACCGCCGGTGGATGAATAGGGTATGTGGGTCCGTAGGTGTGTGGGTGTTTGTGGGTGCCTTGGTACGTGGATGCATGTGTGTGTAACCGTGTGTGTGGGGTGTGTGGGTGTGTGGGGCTGTGTGTGTGTGGGTGTGCCTTAGTGCTTTGATGTATGGTTGCGTGGGTGTGTTGGTGTGTGTGGGTGCGTGGTTACGTGGGAGTGAGTGTGTGAAGGTATGTGAGGGTGCGTGGGTTCATGGTTGTGTCGGGTGTGGTTGTATGTGTGTCTGGGTGTAGGTGTGTGTGGGTTTGTTGGTGTTTGTGTAAGAGTGTGGGTGTGGTTAGGTGCGTGTGTGGGGGTGTCTGGTTGTGTATGGGTATGGGGGTGTGGGGGTATGTGTGCTGGTGTGTGTGGTTGCGTGGGTGTGTGTTTGGATGTGTGCGTATGCGTTTGGGTGTGTGTATGGGTGTATGTGGGTACGTGGGTCCGTGGGTGTTCGGGTGTCTGTGGGTGCGTGGATACGTGGATGTTTGTGTATGTGGGTGTAAGGTTGTAGGTTTGTGGGGATTGCTGTGTGTGTGGGTACGTGAATGCGTGGGTGCGTGGGTGTATGTTAGTGCGTATTTGCGTGGGAGTAAGGTGTGTGGTTGTGTGTGATTGCGTGTGTGTGGGTGTGTGGGATGTGATTGTATGGTGTGTGGGTGTGTGAGGGTGTGTGGGTGTGTGAGGGTGTGTGGGTGTGTGGATGTGTATGTGGGTGCGTGGTTGTTTGGGTGCGCTGTTGCCTTGGGGCGAGAAGGCTTGTATGCGTGAATGTGTGGGTGTGTGGGTTGGTTTGTGGGTGGGTGTGTTGGTGCGTGGGTGTGTGGGGTGTGGGGGTATTTGGGGGTGTGTGGTTGTGAGGATGTGTGAGGGTGTATGGTTGTCCATGTGTGTCGTTTTGTGGGTGGGTTGGTCTGTGGGTGTATGGGGAGTGGTTGTATGGGTGTTAGGGTGTGTGTGGGTGTCTGGTTGTGTGTGGGTATGGGGGTGTGGGGGTATGTGTGCTGGTGTGTGTGGTTGCGTGGGTGTGTGTTTGGATGTGTGCGTATGTGTTTGGGTGTGTGTGTGTGTGGGTGTATGTGTGTACGTGGGTCCGTGGGTGTTTGGGTGTCTGTGGGAGCATGGATACGTGGATGCTTGTGTGTGTGGGTGTTAGGTTGTGGGTTTTTGGGGATTTCTGTGTGTGTGGGTACGTGAATGCATGGGTGCGTGGGTGTATGTTAGTGCGTATTAGCGTGGGAGTAAGGTGTGTGGTTGTGTGTGATTGCGTGTGTGTGGGTGTGTGGGATGTGATTGTATGGTGTGTGGGTGTGTGAGGGTGTGTGGGTGTGAAGGTGTGTATGTGGGTGCGTGGTTGTTTGGGTGCGCTGTTGCGTTGGGGCGGAGAGGCGTGTATGCGTGAATGTGTGGGGGTGTGGGTGGGTGGGGTGTGGGGGTATTTGGGGGTGTGTGGTTGTGTGGATGTTTGAGCGTGTATGGTTGTTTATGTGTGTGGGTGTGTGGGTTTGTGGGTGTATGGGGAGTGGTTGTATGGGTGTTTGGGTGTGTGTGAATGTGAAGTGTGGCTTTTTGCGGTGCGTGGGTGCGTGGGTGCTTTGGAGCGTGGGTTAGCGGGTGTGTGGGTGAATGGGTGTGTGGCTGAGTGGATGTGTGGGTGCGTGGGTGTGTCTTTGCTTGAGTGCGTGAATGTGGGTTTCGCGGGGGTGCGTGGGTTTGTGGGTGCGTGGAGGTGGGTTTGGTGGTTTGTGGGTGTGTGTGCGTGGGTGCGTGAGTGTGCGTGTTGGTGGGTGCGTTTGTTTGTGCAGTCTTGTGTGTGGGGTTGTGTTTTAGTGTGTGGGTGCGAGTGTTATTGTGGTTGTGTAAATGCTTGAGGTTAGTGGGTGTTAAGGTGATTGTTGGTGAGTGAATGCGAGGGTGTGGGTGTGTGTGGGTGTCTGGGTGTTTGTGTGTGTGCGTGGGTGTGTATCAGCATGTAGGTGTGTGGTTGTGCGAGGGTGTGTGTGTGGGTGAGTTTGGGTGCGTGTGTGTGTTTGAGGGTGTGGGTGTTTGTGTGGGCGTGTGGGGTTGTGTGGCTGTGTGTGGGTGTGCGTGGGTGCGTGGGTACGTGGGTGTGTGGGTGTTGTTGTCTGGGAGTGATTGTGTGTGGATATGTGGTGGGCGTGGGTTCGTGGGTGTGTGGGCTGTGGTCGTAAGGGTGTGTGAGTGTGTGTGGGTGATGGTAGTGAGTACGTGTGTGCCTGGGTACATGTTATCGTTGGTGTGTAGGTGTGTGTGAGTGTGTGGGTGCGTGGGTGTGTTGGTGCGTGGGTGCGTTGGTGCGTGAAGATTTGGGTGTGTGAGTGTGTGTGTTTGCAGTCGTTTGTGGCGTTGTGTGGGTGGATGTGGGTGCGTGAGTGCGAGGTTGTACATGTGTGTGGGGGTGTGTGTTGGGGTGTATGTGCGTGGGTCTGTAGGTGTGTGGGTGTGTGGGTGTAAGGGTGTGTGTGGGTGCGTGGATTGCGTGGGTGTGTTTTGAAGGGTGTTTTTGTGTGAAGGTGTGGGTTTGTGTATGGGTGTGTGGATTCGTGTGTGCGTGGGTGTGAGTATGAGGGTGTGGGTGTGTTTGGTTGTCAGGGTGTGCGGGTAGGTGTATGTTCCTGCGTGGGTCCGTGGGTGTTTGGGTGTGTGTGGCGGTGTGTGGGTGTGCGTGGGTGCGTTGTTGTGCGTGTGCTTGTGAGTGTGGGTGTGGTTCGTGGTTGTTTGGAAGTGAGTGTGTGTGGATATGTGGTGGGCGTGGGTTCGTGGGTGTGTGGGCTATGGTTGTATGGGTGTGTGAGTTTGTGTGGGTGTTTGGGTGATAGGGAGTGTGTGAGTACGTGGTTGCCTGGGTACATGGTTTCTTTGGTGTGTAGGTGTATGTGAGTGTGTCGGTGCGTGGGTGTGTTGGTGCGTGGGTGCGTGGGTGTGTTGGTGCGTGGGTGCTTGGGTGTGTTGGTGCCTGGGTGCGGGCTGATGTGGATGTTTGAGTGTGTGGGTGTGTAGTCGTTTGTGGGTGTGTGTGGATGGGTGTGGGTGCGTGAGTGCGAGGGTGTGGATGTGTGGGAAAGTGTGTGCTGGGGTGTATGTGCGTGGGTCTGTAGATCTGTGGGTGTGTGGATGTGAGGGTGTGTGTGGGTGCGTAGATGCGTAGGTGTGTGTTGAAGGGTGTTTGTTTGTGGTCGTGTGGGTTTGTGTATGGACTTGTGTGGATTCGTGGTTGCGTGGGTGTGTATGAGGGTGTGGGTGTGTGTAGTTGTGAGGGTGTGCGGGTTGGTGTATGGTCCTGCGTGGCTCCGTGGGTGTGTTGGTGTGTGTGGGTGCGTGGGTACGTGGATGCTTGGGTGTGTTTAAGGGTGTGGGTGTGTAGGTTTGCGTGGGTGTGTGGATGCGTGGGTGTGGTTATGTGGGTGTGGCTGCGTGGTTGTTTAGAAGTGAGTGTGTGTGGATATGTGGTTGGCGTGGGTTAGTGGGTGTGTGGGCAGTGGTAGTATGGCTGTGTGGGTGTGTGGGGGTTTGTGGGTGATAGGGAGTGTGTGAGTACGTGGGTGCCTGGGTACATGGTTTCGTTGTTGTGTAGGTGTGAGTGAGTGTGTCGTTGCGTGGTTTTGTTGGTGCGTGGGTGCGTTGGTGCGGGGAGATGTGGGTGAGAGAGTGTGTGGGTGTGTTGCCTTGTGGGCGTGTAGGTGTTTTTGGGTGTGTGGTTGCGTGGGTGCGCGGACGCTTGTGTGTGTCGGTGTGTGGGGGTGTGGGGGTGTGTGTGTGTAAATATGAGGGTGTGTGGGTGCGTGGGTACATGGGTGTGTGTGGATATGAAGGTGTGGGGATGTGGATGGGTGTGGGTGTGTGTGGATGCGTGGGTGCGCTGGTGCGGGGAGTCGTGGTTCCGTGAGCGTGTGGGTGTCTGGGCGTGTAGGTGTGTGGGTGTGTGAGTGTGTAGGTGTTTTGGGTGTGTGTGGTTGTGCGTGTATTTGTATGTGTGTGGGTGTGTTTGTTGTGTGTGGGTGTGTGTGGATGGGTGCGTGTGTTTTTGGGGTTGGGGTCTTGCTGTGTGGGTGTGTGGCTGTGTGGGTATTTTTGGGTGCGTGATTGCTCGGGGGTGTTTGTGCGTCGGTGTGTGTGTTTGTTGGGGTTTGATGTTGCGGGGTGTGTGGCTGTGTAGGCATTTGTGGTTTGTGTGGGTGAATGTGGGTATGTGAGTGCGAGGATGTGGATGTGTGTGGGTATGTGTGTTTGTGGGGGTGTATGTGTGTGGGTCTGTGGGTGTGTGGGTGTGAGGGTGTGCTGTGGGTGCGTGGATGCATGGGTGTGTTTTGAAGTGTGCTTGTGTGTGGGGGTGTGGGTTTGTGTGTGGGTGTGTGTGGGTTTGTGGGTGTATGGGTGTGTCTGGGTGCGTAGTTGCGTGGGAGTGAATGTGTGCGGGTATGTGAGGGTGCGTGTGTGCGTGTATGTGTGGGTGATAAGGTGTGTGGGTACGTGGATGCTTGGGTGTGTGTAAGGATGTGGGTTTGGGGGCGTGTGTGTGGGTCTGTGTGTGTGGGTGTGTGTGTGGTTGCGAGGTTGCGTGGGTGCGTTGGAGTGTTGGTGTGTGTGCGTGGTTACGTGGGAGTGAGGTGTGTGGGTATGCGAGGGTGTGTGGGTACATTGGTGAGTCGGTTGTGGGTGTTTGGGGTGTGGTTGTATGGGTGTGTGGGTATGTGAGGGTGTGTGGATGTGAGGGTGTCTGTTGGTGCGTGGGTGCCGGGCTGCATGGGTTCGTGGGTGTTTAGGATTGTGTGGGTGTGTGTGGGTGCATGGATATGTGGGTGCGTGGTTGCGTTGGTGCGGGGAGGCGTGGATGCGTGGGTACGTGGGTGTGTTTGTGCGTGGTTGTGTGGGGGATTTGGGGGTGCGTGGGTATGTGGGGGCTTGTGGGAGTCCGTGGGTGTGTGGGTGCGTGTGAGGGTGTGGGTGTGTGAGGGGGTGTATGTTGGTGCGTGGGTCCGTGGGTATGTGGGTGTATGTTTGTGTGGGTGTGTTGGTGTATGTGTGAGTGGGTGTGTGTGGGTGTGTGAGGGTGTGGGGGGTGTGGGGTTTTGGGGGTGTGCGGGTGTGGTTGTGTGTGTGCGTGGGTGCGTCGGAGCATGTATTCGAGGGTGTGTATGGGTGCGTGAGTGTAGGTGGGTGTGTGAATGCGTGGGTGTGTGTAAGTGTGTGCGTGTGTGGTGGTTTGTGGGGTGTAGGGATTTTGGGTGCGTGATATTCAATAACAATATCTACGAGCGTATTAGCGAAAGCACACCAAACATTTGCAACTGCTGTTTCCATGTAAATCGCTGCAAATTCGAAATCATAATACAGCCATATAGTGGATGGTACGGAACTAGACTATTAAAATTCCCTTTGTGTAATGTTAACGTTGCTTCAAATTTAAATTCCAATATCTGTGGATAGTAATTTGTAATTTTGTTTGCGAAAATGTTTCTATAAATAACCATCATCATTGTATATTTAGCCACAAATATTGGGGCGGAATTATCCAATAGTTTAAAATGATGAAGTCTTCCTTCTTCTTAGGGACATTAACGTCTATTGCAAAGACGTTATGTGCGATCACATAGTCAGTCACCTTATAATCGGATTTGGAGTTTCACAGAAGGTGTAATACTCCTCATTGAGATAGTACTCTCTTGTGTAACTAAAATTACTTAATGCAATCTGTTTCATAAAATAAAACTTTCCAACACTTATTTAGTCATACACCAGTTCGTTATAAACATCGCAACAACTTAACCAGACATACATCTTTCAGGATAAGGAGAAACCAACGTTAAGTAATATCGGACGATGAACTAAATGATGATCAGATGAGTACTGGCTACATAGAGCTTAGAGTGACCAGACATTTATCTTTAAGTGTAAGAGAAAGCATGCAACTTTGAGTGATAAAGGCAATGATTCAAATGTAGTAAGTGAATTTAAATCTTGCTCGTTAAGTATACCTATATGTTAAGGAACGCCTTTGAATGGAGTTGGGGCTCATTGGCATCGGTGAGGTGATCCTAGAGACCTTCATGTATAACAAACAAAGTATTTAAATATTAATATTGTAAAAAAAAACTTCCTGTTAAAGTACAGAGGTATTTTATTACAGCCTCTTAAAACAATGCTGGTTAAGATTACTTTTCCAACAGGTTATCCAAGTAGGTGATAGCTTTAAAAGTTAATTTTCATTAGAATCTCAAGCACAAACGATATAGTATCACGTGTTATATGCCAACTCAGCAACCAAATTGGTGACGTTACCATATTAGTTGTCGAATTTTTTGAAATGAGCCTTATGTTATTGAAAACATGTTATAACACAGTTTTTATTTAATATAATTGCTAAAATCTACTTCCCAAGGACGTATTATTATACACTATACAGTATTAACATTGATAGATTATGTGACATTATTCTTTATCATGAAGCACTCCTGAATGTCTGCAATTTTAATTGCAGCTGCACTTTTCCCGCTCAGCCTGTAGATGGCAGTGTAGTAAAACAAGAAGCAATTTTAATGATCATAGAATAAGTGGAAGCAAAACGTCGCTGAAAGGCACAGAGACCAAATGAATAATAGTTGGCTAATATTTATAAAACAGCACTCAATATCATTATTAAGTATTGCAGAAGTGATGATAAACGGATATCACAGGACAACAGTGTCATATTCGCACCTCATTTACGAAGTTTCATAATAGCAAGTTAGTGTCATTTGTCTTTAAGTACAACTATGCATACAATACAATGAACTGCAATAGATTCCCACAAATATAAAAAGCAGTGAAACAAGATCGGAAAGAAATACGAAATAAATAATTGAATATGTAAATCTTGTATATTTGTTTGTAGACCTTTGCTCCGAACTACTGTTACTCTGCTTGGCCTATGTGGACGTATACACACACACCCACAAACACACACACATTATATATATACAATATTGCCTCCAGTTATTGTTGCCGACATTTCGTACATATCCTACACCATAGAGTAACACCAATGTCCTCACGTTCTTATAACAGTTCTTAATAATTAATAAACATTTACATATTAAAGAATTTACAACTTGCGCGTCATATGTAGCCTACAACGTATACTTTGTGTTACATGAAACTTCCCACTGCGTGTCGCTGTGTTCGTACCTAACCGGTAAACACGCAGGCATTTGAAATGCAGGTTTGCACCGTTATATTTTTAGACTTTACCTTAGGATTAAAACATCATTTTCCTCTATCACCTTCTCCCATGGTATTTGGAGGAGGAATAAATTACCGCCGAAAAATTCAGATCAAAAATTATCCTGGACATACACTCCTGGAAATTGAAATAAGAACACTGTGAATTCTTTGTCCCAGGAGGGGGAAACTTTATTGACACATTCCTGGGGTCAGATACATCACATGATCACCCTTTCAGAACCATAGGCACATAGACACAGGCAACAGAGCATGCACAATGTCTGCACCATTACCGTGTATATCCACCTTTCGCAGCAATGCAGGCTGCTATTCTCCCATGGAGACGATCGTAGATATGCAGTATGTATTCCAGTGGAACGGCTTGCCATGCCATTTCCAGCTGGCGCCTCAGTTGGACCAGCGTTCGTGCTGGACGCGCAGACCACGTGAGACGACGTTTCATCCAGTCACAAATATGCTCAATGGGGGACAGATCCGGAGATCTTGCTGGCCAGGGTAATTGACTTACACCTTCTAGAGCACGTTGGGTGGCACGGGATACATGCGGACGTGCACTATCCTGTTGGAGCAGCAAGTTCCCTTGCCGGTCTAGGAATGGTAGAACGATGGGTTTGATGACGGTTCGGATGTACCGTGCAGTATTCAGTGTCCCCTTGACGATCACCAGAGGTGTACGGCCGTGTAGGAGATCGCTCCCAACACCATGATGCCGGGTTTTTGCCCTGAGTGCCTCGGTCGTATTCAGTCCTGATTGTGGCGCTCACCTCCACGGCGCTAAACACGCATACGACCATCATTGGCACCAAGACAGAAGCGACTCTCATCGCTGAAGACGACACGTCTCCATTCGTCCCTCCATTCACGCCTGTCGCGACACAACTGGAGGCGGGCTGCAAGAGGTTGGGGCGTGAGCGGAAGATGGCCTAACGATGCGCGGAACCGTAGCCCAGCTTAATGAGGACGGTTGAGAATGGTCCTCGCCAATACCCCAGGAGCAACAGTGTCCCTAATTTGCTGGGAAGTGGCGGTGCGGTCCCCTACGGTACTGCGGAGGATCCGCTGGTCTTGGCGTCCATCCGTGCGTCGCTGCGTTCTGGTCCCAGGTCGACGGGCACGTACACCTTCCGCCAACTATTGGCAACAACATCGATGTACTGTGGAGACCTCACGCCCCACATGTTGAGCAATTCGGCGGTACATCCACCCGGCCTCCGGCATGCCCACTATACGCCCTCGCTCAAAGTCCGACAACTGCACACACGGTTCACGTCCACGGTGTCGCGGCATGCTATCGGTGTTAAAGACTGCGATGGAGCTCCGTATGCCACGACAAACTGGCTGACACTGACGGCGACGGTGCCCAAACGCTGCGCAGCTAGCGCCATTCGACGGCCAACACCGCGATTCCTTGTGTGTCCGTTGTACCATGCGTGTGATCATTGCTTGCACAGCCCTCTCGCAGTGTCCGGAGCAAGTATGATGGGTCTGACTCACCGGCGTCAATGTGTTCTTATTTCCATTTCCAGGAGTGTATATGTTTTAGATGCTGTAGATCTAGGAGAAAGTGTTTTACAAAGTATAAAATTCCCATCTTAACGCAATCAGCATCTTAATGGAAAATAAACGTATTAACTTTGAAACATATAGCAAGTCAAGTGCAGATAAACCTGTAAGACAATACTCCAAAGTCACCGATGATATTCAATAACAATATATACGAGCGTATTAGTGACAACACACCAAACTTTTACAATTGCTGTTTCCATGTATACTGCTGCTAATTCGAAATTATAATACAGCCGCGTAGTGGATGGAATGGAACTACACAATTAGAATGATCTGTGTTAAATGTTTAAGTTAATTCTGATTTATTTTCCACATTCTGCTGATAGTAAATTATAATTTTTTCTGCGAGTATGTTTCTATACATAACAATCATCAGGGCATATTTAACCACAAATATTGGGGTTAGATTATCCAATAGCTTGGAATGATGAAGTCTTCCTTCTTCTCAGGTACATAAACGTCTCCTGCAAAGATGCTTTGTGCGATCACATAGTCATCTAACAAGCGGATTTGGAAGTTCATGGAAAGTATATACTCTCATCGTTGAGATAATGCTCATTTGTGTAACTAAAATGATTTAATGCAATCTATTTCATAAAATAAAACTTTCCAACACTTATTTAGTCATACACCAGTTCGTTATAAACATCGCGACAACTTAACCAGACATACATCTTTTAGGATAAGGAGAAACCAACGTTAAGTAATATCGGACACTGAATGAAATGATGTTCAAATGAGAACAGGCTACATAGAGCTTAGAGTGACCAGACATTTATATTTAAGTGTAAGAGAAAGCATGCAACTTTCAGTGATAAAGACGATGATTGAAATGTAGTAAAGATGATTACAGGGAACATAGCGCTTAAATTTACCCACATTCATCTTTCAGGATAAGAGGAAACTTCCAACGTTTAGTCATATCGGACGACGAAAGAAGTGATGAACAAAGGTATTCAGGGTACATAGAGTGAGGGCAAACCTGACTACCCAAACTGAGATTGGCACTGGGGACCTGTAGATACGCTAACACTAGACATTTGGCAGATGTGAGTGAATTTATATCTTACCTGCCAAGTATATCTACATGTTATGGAAATGCTGTAGAATGGTGTTTGGGGACTTTGGCAGCGGTTTTGTGACCCTAGAGACGTTCATGAATAACAAACAAAGTGTTTGAATATTAAATTTGCAAAAAGCTTCCTGTTAATGTCACAAGCCATGTTATTACTGCCTCTTCAAACATTGTTGTTTAGATTACTTTTCCATCAGATTATCCAAGTAAGTGATAGTTCTAAAAGTAAATTTCAATAGAATTTCAAGATGAAACGATATAGTATCACGTGGTATAAGCCAACTCAGCAACGATAATCGTAACATTAACAAACTAGTTGTCGAATATCTTGAAATTAGCCTTAATGTTATTGAAATCCTGTTACAGCACAGTTTTGATTTAATATATTTGCTAAAATCTATCTCCCAAGTACATACTATTATACACAAAACAGAATTAATATTGATAGATTATGTAACATTATTCTTTATCATGAAGCATTCCTGAATGACTGTAATTTTAATTGCAGCTAAACGTTACCCGCTCAGCCAGTAGAGGGCAGTGTAGTAAAACAAGAAGCAATTCTATTGATCGTAGATCAAGTGGAAGCAAAACGTCGCTGAAAGACACAGAGCTGAAATGATTAATCGTTTACTAATATTAATAAAACAGCACGCAATATCATTATTAAGTATTGCAGAAGTGATGATAAACGGGTATCACAGGACAACAGTGTTATTTTCGCACCTCATTTACGAAGTTTCACAATAGAAAGATAGTGTCATTTTTGTCTTTAAGTACAACTATGCATAAAATACAATGAACTGCAATAGCTTCACACACAATTCCAATTCGAAAAGTAAGAATAAATGAAAACAGAGTATGTTAGACTTATATATTCGTTTGTAGATCTTTGCTCCGAATTACTGTTATTCTGATCCGCCTATGTTGAAGTATATATAATATTGCCCCCAATTATTGTTGCCGACAATTTGTGCATGTCCTACACCAAAGAGAAACACCAATGCCCACACGTTTCTATAAGGATTCTTAATAATTAATAAAAATTTATATATGAAAAAATATTTACAATTTGCGCGGCATCTGTAGCCTGCGACGTGTACTTTGTATTACATGAAACTTCCACTGCGTGTCGCTGTGCTCGTACCTAACCGGTAATCACGGGGGCATTTGAATTGCAGGTTTGCACCGTTATGTTTTTGGACTTTTCTGTAGCATTAAATTTTATCATTCTTCTCTTTCACGCTCTCCCATGGTTGTTGGAGGAGGAATTACTTATCACCGAAAAATTCGAAACAAGCTTTATACTGGAAATATATAGTTTAGATGCTGTAAATGTAAGAGAAAGGTTTTCACAAACTATAAAATTCCCGACTTAACGCAATGAACATCTTAATGGAAAATATCGTATTAACTTTGTCGCATATAGTATGTCAGGAGCAGATGAACGTGTAAGACAATAGTGTCATTTGTCTTTAATATCGGACGATGAGTCAACTGATGTTCAAATGAGTACAGGCTACATAGAGCTTAGAAGGACCAGACATTTATCTTTAGGTGTAAGAGAAAACATATAACTTTGAGTGACGATGGACGATGAATGAAATGTAGTACAAATGATTACAGGGAATATAGCGCTTAGGGATACCCACATTCATCTTTCAGGATAAGAGAAAAATCCAACGTTGTGTCATATCGGACGATGAAAGAAGTGATGATCAAAAGAGTTCAGGGTACATAGTGCTTAGAGTTAAGAGACATTCCTGTTTTAGGATGAGGGCAAACCTGATCACCCCGACCGAGATTGGAACTGGGAACGTGTTGACACGCTAACACTACACAAGAGGCAGATGTGAGTGAATATAAATGCTACTCTATACGTATACCTATATTTTAAGGAAACGCTGTTGATTGGAATTGGGGCACATTGGCAGCGGTGATGTGATCCTAGAGACGTTACTGAAGAACAAAATGTTTAAATATTAATATTGCAATAAACTTCCTGTAAATGTATACAGCCATGTTATTACTGCCTCTTCAAACTATGTTGGTTAAGATTTTTTTTCGAACAGATTATCCCAGAAAGTTACAGTTTTAAATGTTAATTATCAATAGAATCTCAGGATCAAACGGTATAGTATCACGTGGTATAAGCCAACACAGCAACGAAATTGGTGGCATAACCAAATTAGTTGTCGACTTTCTTGAAACTAGCCCTAATGTTATTGTAAACACGTTACAACACAGTTTTGGTTTAATATCTTTGCTAAAATCTACCTCTCAAGTACATATTATACACTAAATAGAATTAATATTGACAGATTATGTAACATTATTCCTTATCATGAAGCATTCCTGGATGACTGATATTTCAATTGCAGCTGCGCGTTTCCCGTTCAGCCAGTAGATGGCAGTGTAGTAAAACAAGAGGCAGTTTTATTGATCATAGATCAAATGGAAGCAAAACGTCGCTGAAAGGCACAGAGACGAGATGATTAATCGTTTACTAATATTTATAAAAGAGCACCTAATACCATTATTAAGAATTGCAGAAGTTATGATGAACGGATATCACAGGACAGCAGTGTTATGTTCGCACCTCATTTTCGAAGTTTCATAATAGCATGTTAATAACATTTTTTTAAGTATAGCTGTGCATATAATACAATGAACTGCAATAGCTTAACTCAAAAATTAGATGATAAATGCTGTATTGCGAAGAATGAATTGGAAAGGAATAATAAATAATAATTGAATATGTTGAACTTATATAACCGTTCGTAGAATTTGCTCCGAAATACTGTAATTCTGCTCGGCCTATGTTGCCCCCGCTTATTTTTATCACATTTCGTATATGTCCTACTCCACAGAGAAACACCAATGTCCTCAGGTTCCTATAAGAATTCTAAATAATTAATAAAAATTTATATATGAAAAGAATTTACACTTTGCGCGTCATTTGTACCCTGCTACGTGTACTTTGTGTTACATGAAACTTCCAATGCCTGTCGCTGTGCTCGTACGTAACCAGTAAACACGCGGGCATTTTAAATGCAGGCTGGAAACATATTTTTGGACTTGGCTTTAGCATTAAAATGTAATTTTCTCTATCACGGTCTCCCATAGTTGTTGGAGGAGTAATTATTTACCACCTAAAAATTCAGATTACAAGTTATACTGGAAATATATGGTTTAGATGCAGTAACAAGTATGAAATTTCCATTTTAACCTTATCATTATTTTAATGGAAAATATCGTATTAACTTTGTCGCATATAGCAAGCCAAGAAGAGATAAAAGTGTAAGACAATAATCCAAAATCAACGATGATATTCAATAACGGTATATACGAGCGTATTAGCCACAATACACAAAACATTTACAACTGCTGTTTCCATGTAAATTGCTGCTAATTCGAAATTATAATACAGCCACAGAGTGGATGGTACGGAACAAAACTATGAAGTTTCCCTTTGTGGAATGTTAACCTTAATACTGATTTGTTTTCCAAATTCTGCTGATAGTAAATTGTTTTTTTTTTTTTTTTTTTTTTTTTTTTTTTTTTTTTTGCGAGTATGTTTCTATGTATAACAATCATCAGGGCATATTTAACCATAAATATTGGGGTTAAATTATCCAATAGTTTGAAATGATGAAGTCTTCCTTCTTCTTAGGTATATAAACGTCTCCTGAAAAGATGTTTTGTGCGATCACATAGTCATCTAACAAGCGCATTTGGAAGTTCATGGAAAGTATATACTCTAATCTTTGAGATAATGCTCATTTGTCTAACTAGAATGATTAATGCAATCTATTTCATAAAACAAAGCTTTCCAACACTTATTTAGTCATACACCAGCTCGATATAAACATCGCAACAACTTAACCGGACATACATCTAACAGGATAAGGAGAAACCAACGTTAAGTAATATCGGACGTTGAATGAAATTATGTTCAAATGAGAACAGGCTACCTAGACCTTAGAGTGACCAGACATTTATCTTTAAGTGTAAGAGAAAGCATGCAACTTTGAGTGATAAAGACGAAGATTGAAATGTAGTCAAGATGAGTACAGGGAACATAACGCTTAAAGTTACCCACATTCATCTTTCAGGATAAGAGGAAACTTCCAACGTTGAGTCATATCGGACGACGAAAGAAGTGATGAACAAAAGAGTTCAGGGTACATAGAGTTTAGACTTAAGAGACATTCCTCCTTTAGGATGAGGGCAAACCTGATCACCCAGACCGAGATTGGAACTGGGAACGTGTTGACACGCTAACACTACACAAGAGGCAGATGTGAGAGATTATAAATCTTACTCGCTAAGTATACCTATATTTAAGGAAACGCTGTTGATTGTAGTTGGGGCACATTGGCAAAGGTGATGTGATCCTAGAGTCGTTCGTGAATAACAGAATGTTTAAATATTAATATTGCAAAAAAACTTCCTGTAAATGTATACAGCCATGTTATTACTGCCTCTTCAAACAATGTTGGTTAAGATTATTTTTACAACAGATTATCCAAGAAAGTAACAGTTTGAAATGTTAATTATCAATAGAATCTCAGGATCAAACCATATAGTATCACGTGGTATAAGCTAACTCAGCAACGAAATTGGTAACATAACCATAAAGTTGTCGGCTTTCTTGAAACTAGCTTTAATGTTATTGTAAACACGTTACAACACAGTTTGGTTTAATATATTTGCAAAACTTTCCTTCCCATGTACATATTATACACTAAATAGAATTAATATTGATAGAATATGTAACATTATTCTCTATCATGAAGCATTCCTGAATGACTGTAATTTTAATTGCAGCTACACGTTACGCGCTCAGCCAGTAGATGGCAGTGTAGTAAAACAAGAAGCAATTCTCTTGATCGTAGATCAAGTGGAAGCAAAACGTCGCTGAAAGACACAGAGCTGAAATGATTAATCGTTTACTAATATTTATAAAACAGCACGCAATATCATTATTAAGTATTGCAGAAGTGATGATAAACGGGTATCACAGGACAACAGTGTTATTTTCGCACCTCATTTACGAAGTTTCACAATAGAAAGTTGGTGTCATTTTTGTCTTTAAGTACAACTATGCATTAAATACAATGAACTGCCATAGATTCACACAAAATTCCAATTCGAAAAGTAAGAATAAATGAAAACAGAGTATGTTGGACTTATATATTCGTTTGTAGATCTTTGCTCCGAATTAGTGTTATTCTGATCGGCCTATGTTGACGTGTATATATAATATTGCCCCCAATTATTGTTGCCGACAATTTGTACATGTCCTACACCAAAGAGAAACACCAGTGCCCACACGTTTCTATAAGGATTCTTAATAATTAATAAAAATTTATATATGAAAAAATATTTACAATTTGCGCGGCATCTGTAGCCTGCGAAGTGTACTTTGTATTACATGAAACTTCCACTGCGTGTCGCTGTGCTCGTACCTAACCGGTAATCACGGGGGCATTTGAATTGCAGGTTTGCACCGTTATGTTTTTGGACTTTTCTGTAGCATTAAAATATCATTTTTCTCTTTCACGCTCTCCCATGGTAGTTGGAGGAGGAATTACTTACCACCGAAAAATTCGAATCAAATTTTATACTGGAAATATATAGTTTAGATGCTGTAAATCTAAGAGAAAGTTTTTTACAAAGTATAAAGTTCCCATCTTAACGCAATCAACATCTTAATATCAAATATCGTATTAACTTTGTCGCATATAGCAAGTCAAGAACAGATGAAATTTTAAAATATACTCCAAAATCACCGATGGTATTCAATAACAATAAATACGAGCGTATTAGTGACAGCACATCAAACATTTACAACTGCTGTTTCCATGTAAGTTGCTGCTAAAACGAAATTATAATACAGCCACGTAGCGGATGGTACGGAACTAAATAATTAACATTCCGTTTGCGGAATGTTAATGTTACTTCTGATTTATTTTCCACATTCTGCTGATGGTAAATTCTAATTTTGTTTGCGAGAATGCTTCTATAAATAGCAATAATCATAGCATATTTAACCACAAATAATGGGGCGGAATTGTCCAATAGTTTGGAATGATGAATAGTTAAATAAACGTCTTTTGCAAAGAGGTTTTTTACGATCACATAGTCACCTTATAATCGGATTTGGAGGTACACAGAAGGAATATCACTCCTAAGTGAGGGAGTGCACTTTAGTGTAACCAAAGTGACCTAATGCAATCTATTTCATGAAATAAAACTTTGCAACACTTATTTAGTCATACACCAGTTCGTTAAAACATCGCAACAACTTGACGAGACATTCATCTTTCCGGATAAGGAGAAACCAACGTTAAGTAATATCGGACGATGAATGAAATGATGTTCAAATGAGTACAGGCTCCATAGAGCTTATAGGGACCAGACATTTATCTTTAACTGTAATTGAAGACATGCAACTTTGAGTGATATAGGACGATGAATGAAATGTAATACAAATGAGTACAGGGAACATAGCGCTTAGAGTGCCCCACATTCATCTTTCAGGATAAGATAAAACTTCTAAAGTTGAGTCATATCGGACGATGAAAGAAGTAATGAACAAAAAAAAAATCGGGGTACATAGAGCTTAGATTTAAGAGACAGTCCTCTTTTAGGATTAGGGCAAACCTGATCACCCAGACCGAGATTGGCATCGGGGGGCATGTTGACACGCTAACACTGCACAAGAGGCAGATCTGAGTGAAAATAAATCTTACTCGCTAAGTATACCTACACGTTAGGAAAACGCTGTTGATTGGAGTTGGGGCACATTGGCAGCGGTGATGTGATCGTAGAGACGTTAATGAAGAACAAAGTGTTTAAATAATAATATTGCAAAAAACTTCCTGTGAATGTTTACAGCCATGTTATTATTGCCCTTCAACTAATATTGGTTAAGATTACTTTTCCAACAGATTATCCAGGTAAGTGATAGTTTCAAAAGTTATTTTCAATGTAAATTCAAGATCAAGCGATATAGTATCAAGTGGTCGAAGCCAATCCAGCAACAAAATTGGTAACATTACCAAATTAGTTGTCGAATTTCTTGAAATTATCATTAATGCTACTAAAAACATGCTACAAAACAGTTTTGATTTAATATATTATCAAAAATATGCTTCCCAAGTACATATTGTTATACAAAAACAGAATTAATATTGATAGATTATGTAACATTATTCTTTATCATGAAACATTCCTGAATGACTGAAATTTTAATTGCAGCTAGACGTTTTCCGCTCAGACAGTATATGGCAGTGCAATAAAACAGGAAGCAAGTTTATTGATCATAGGTTGAGTGGAACCAAAACGTCGCTGAAAGGCACGGAGACGAAATGACTAATCGTTTACTGATATTTATAAAACAGCACTCAATACCATTATTAAGTATTGCAGAAGTGATGTTAAACGGATATCACAGGGCAACAGTGTTATGTTCGCACCTCACTTACGAAATTTCATAATAGCAAATCAGTGTCATTAGTCTTTAAGTACAACTATTCATAAAATACAATGAACTACAACAGATTCTCACAAATATAATAATCTCTTAAACAAAATCGGAAAGAAATACGAAATAAATAATTGAATATGTTAAACTTGTAAATTTGTTTCTAAACCTTTGCTCCGAAATACTGTTACTCTGCTCGGCCTATGTTGACGTATATATATATATAATATTGACTCCAGTTATCGTTGCCGACATTTCGCCCATGTCCTACACCAAAGAGAAATACCAATGTCCTCACGTTCCTATATCAATTTTTAATAATTAATAGAAATTTATATATTGAAGAATATAAAACTTGCGCGGCATCTGTAGCCTACAACGTGTACTTTGTGTTACATGAAACTTCCACTGCGTGTTGCTGTGCTCGTACCTAAACGGTAAACATACGGGCATTTGAATTGCAGGTTTGCACCATTATATTTTTGGACTTGACTTTAGCACTAAAATATCATTTTCCTCTATCATGTCTCCCATGGACGTTTTCGGAGGAATTGCTTACCACTGAAACATTCAGATAAAAATTATACTGGAAATATATCGTTTAGATGCTGTAAATCTAAGAGAAAGGTTTTTACAAAGTATATAATTCCCGTCTTTACGCAATTAACATCTTAATGGAAAATGTCGTATTAACTTTGTCGCATATAGCATGTCGTGAACAGATGAACGTGTAAGACAATAGTGTCATTTGTCTTTAATATCGGACGATGAGTGAAATGATTGTCAAATGAGTACAGGCTACATAGAGCTTAGAGCGACCAGACATTTATCTTTAAGTGTAACAGAAAGCAATTTAACTTTGAGTATGGATGGACGATGAATGAAATGTAGTACAAATGATTACAGGGAATATAGCGCTTAGGGATACCCACATTCATCTTTCAGGATAAGAGAAAACTTCCAACGTTGAGTCATATCGGACGATGAAAGAAGTGATCAACAAAAGAGTTCAGGTTCCATAGAGCTTAGAGTTAAGAGGTATTCCTCTTTTAGGATGAGGGCAAACCTGATCACCCAGACCGAGATTGGAACTGGGAACGAGTTGACACGCTAACACTACACAAGAGACAGATGTGAGAGATTATAAATCTTACTCGCCAGGTATACCTATATTTTAAGGAAACGCTGTTGATTTGAGTTGGAGCACATTGGCAGCGGTGATGTGATCCTAGAATCGTTAATGAATAACAAAGTGTTTAAATATTAATATTGCAAAAGCTACGTGTAAATATATACAGCCATGTTATTACTGCCTCTTCAAACTATGTATGTTAAGATTATTTTTCCAAAAGATTATCCAAGAAATTAACAGTTTGAAATGTTAATTATCAATAGAATCTCAAGATCAAACGATATAGTATCACATGGTATAAGCCAACACAGCAAAGAAATTGGTAACATAGTCAAATTAGTTGTCTACTTTCTTGAAACTATCCTTAATGTTATTGAAAACACGTTACAACACAGTTTTGGTTTAATATATTTGCTAATATCTACTTCCCAAGTACATATTATACACTAAATAGGATTAATATTGATAGATTATGTAACATTATTCCTTATCGTGAAGCATTCCTGTATGACTGATATATTAATTGCAGCTGCACGTTTCCCGTTCAGCCAGTAGATGGCAGTGTAGCAAAACAAGAAGCAATTTTATTGATCATAGATCAAGTGGAAGCAAAACATCGCTGACAGGCACAGAGACGAAATGATTAATCGTTTACTAATATTTATAAAACAGCACCTAATATCATTATTAAGTATTGCAGAAGTTATGATAAATGGATATCACAGGACAGCAGTGTTATTTTCGCACCTCATTTTCGGAGTATCATAATAGCAAGTTAATGATACCTTTTAAGTATAACTGTGCATATAATACAATGAACTGCAATAGATTTCCTCAAAAATTAGATGATAAGTGCTGTATTGAAATGAATGAATTTGAAAGGAATAACAAATAATAATTGAATATGTTAAACTTATATATCTGTTCGTACACGTTTGCTCCGAAATACTGTTATTCTGCTCGGCCTATGTTGACGTATATATATATATATATATATATATATATATATATATATATAATATTGCCCCGCTTATTGTTATCGACATTTCGTATATGTCCGACTCCACAGAGAAACACCAATGTCCTCAGGTTCCTATAAGAATTCTTAATAATTAATAAAAATTTATATGTGAAAAGAATTTACAGCTTGTCTGTCATCTGTACCCGGCGACGTGTACTTTGTGTTACATGAAACTTCCACTGCGTGTCGCTGTGCTCGTACCTAAACGGTAGACACGAGGGCATTTGAATTGGAGGTTTGTTCCATTATAATTTTAGACTTCGCTTTAGCATGAAAATATCATTTTCCTCTAGCATGGATTCCTATAGTTGTTGGAGGAGGAAATACTTGCCAACGAAAAATTCAGGTCCGAAGTAATACTGTAAAAATGAAATTTAGATGCTGTAAAACTAAGAGAAAGTGCTTCACAAAGTATAAAATTCCCATCTTAACATTATCAACATCTTAATATATTAAATCGTATCAAGTTTCTCGCATATAGCTAGTCAAGAACAGAAAACGTGTAAGATAGTACCCCAAAATCACCGATGATATTTTATAACAATATAAACGACAGTATTAGAGACAGCATACCAAACGTTTACAAATTCTGTTTCCACGTAAATCGCTACTAATTCCAAATTATAATACATTACCAGCGGTGATTTGATGCTTGAGACGTTCATGAAAAGCGAAGTGTTTAAATATTAATATTGCAAAAAAACTTTCTGTTAATGTACACAGGTATGTTATTACTGCCATTTCAAACAATGTTGGTTAAGATTATTTATTCAACAGATTATCCAAGAAAGTAATAGATTTAGAATTTAATTTTCAATAGAATCCTAAGATCAAACGATGTAGGATTACGTGGTATAAGCCAATTTAGCACTGAAATTGGTAACATTACCAAATTAGTTGTCGAATTTCTTGAAATTAGCCTTAATGTTATTAAACACACAGTACAACACAGTTTTGGTTTAATTAATTTGGTAAAATTTACTTCCCAAGTAAATATTAATATACACTAAATAGAATTAAGATTGATAGATTATGTAGCGTTATTCCTTATCAAGGAGCATTCCTGGATGACTGTAATTTAAATTGCAGCTGCACTTTTCCCGCTCAGCCAGTAGATGGCAGTGTAGTAAAACAAGAAGCAATTTTATTGAACATAGATTAAGTGGAAACAAAACGTCCTTGAAAGGCACAGAGACGAAATGATTAATCGTTTACTAATATGTATAAAACAGCTATTAATATCATTATTAAGTATAGCAGAAGTTATCATAAACGGATATCACAGGTCAACAGTGTTATGTTCGCAACTCATTTACGAAGTTCCATCATAGCAAGTTAGTGTCATTTGTCTATATATACAGTTTTGCATACAGTATAAAGAACAGCAACAGCTTTTCTCAAAAATCAACTCCGTAATGCCGATTTGGAAAGAAATAATGAATAATCATTGAATATGTTAAACTTGTATATGTCCGTAGACCTTTGCTCCGAAATACTGTTACACAGACACACACAGCACAGAGGTCGTTGAAGGGGGTCCTCCTCAGCGAAGGAGGATCCTTCGACTGTTGCCATTCCGGAATTGGATCCCTTACTGGCATGGAGATGAGGCTTCAATAAATGGATGGTGGTCAGATGGCGGTGTAGTTTTTTGGGATTGCTTGTGTAGTTCGCTGAACGTGTTTTGCTTTGTGTATTGGTATTGATAGTTGCGTGGTTATTGCGGTCCTAGCACAAGTCTGGGTGCTTTATAGGTTTCTCCGGGGTAGAAGTCATATTACCCGAGGCCGGTGTGATCTGGTGGCAAGACCCCAGACTTGGCAGGCATATATTAGTGCAGATCTCAGAACCTGCATGTATAGGAGGATCTTGTTCCTCAACGCCATTGTCGATTTTCTGTTGTACGGTACGTACGTCATTGCCCTCTTTCTGCTAACTTAGTTTGCCAATGCTGTGATGTTGGTCTTCCATGTTAACTTTATATCTAGGGTGACCCCTAGATAGGTCGCTAAGTTGGACTATGGCACTTCTTCTCCCACTAGCCGGAGATTAGGGACATCTTGTAGATTCCTTGTGGTAGAAGATAGAGCCTGTTAATTTTTGGCGTTAACCTTTAGGCGGCAGGTAATGAACCATGCGGACAGCATACCAGCGTACGTCTGTGCCCGCTTCACTGCATAGGTGTGATGTTTGGAAGTGGTCATCAGAGCTGTATCGTGTGCAAAAAGATATTAGTTGCAGCCTCTATAGGTTGGAAGAGTATTGATGAACGCAAGGAATAACAGGGGCCCCAGAACACTGCCTTGGGGTACCCCTGCATTTGTGGCGTAAGGTTGAGAGGTGATGTCGTCACTGGCAACGACAAAATATCGGTTTTTTAGATAGCTTGGATAAGATGGATTAGATATGAAGGGAAGTCGTAGTGTATAAGACGGCGCAGAAGGCCTTTGTGTCAACTGAGTCGAAGGCGGTAATATCCAGGAATAGGGCTGCAACATGGTGACGGTTGTTGAAAGCTCTGACCACTTCGTCACCTATGCGGAGGAGCTGGTGGGTTGTTGAGTGCTGACGCCGGAAACCAAATTTTTCTGGTCGCAGTAGCTGGTGATGGTGCAGCAAGGCTTGTAGACGCTGCTGGAGGTCTTTTTCGAATATCTTACTGATAGCTGGGAGATGACGGATTGGCCCATGACTCTTTAGCTCTTTCAAGTCCATTCCAGGCTTAGGGAGTGTAATGAATCTAGCATGTTTCCATGCTCCTGGAAAGTTGACTAGTTTGAGCAAGCTGTTGAACAGATGAACCAATATCAAAATCCATGATGCAGGTAGTGCTTTGAGCGCTGCGTATGGAAGATTTCGGCACCTGGGGCTTTATATGGCCGGACAGATTGGATAATGCTTCTGACTTCCATGACGGAGGTGAAACTGACTTCTTGAGCAGCTGGTGGAGTTCTTAGGTAGTTTACTACCGCGGCTTCGATTTCGTCCGTTAGCTCAGCATCCTGCGATGCTCCTGGATGTAACTTGGAGGCTAGGTGTTCAGCCATCAACTGGACTTTTTCTCTTGCCAACGTGGCTACACTCGCTCCATCGATTAGCGGAGGATCGGATGTTGGTGTTCTAAGCAGTGCTTTAGATATCCGCCATAGAGATCTGTCTTCAGGATTGAGCGAGCTGAGTCTCCGTTCCCACTTTTCGTTGCTATATTCAGCAAGTTCTAACTTGGATAGGTGCTATAATCTGTTCCACTCTCTTTTGTCCAGCGGACTTCGGGAGTTCAGATAACGTCTCCTTGCATTATTTTTTGCTGCAATGAGGCGTCTTATCTGGTATGCTAAGGGCTTCTGTGCGCTGATTGCAGTGCGGAGAGGTGGGGTAGCTTGTAGCATAACTGAAGCCATAGTCGTTGTTATGTCTTCCGCTAGGTTATCTACCTCCCTGGTGCTGTTACAGGGCCGAAGATCTGCTAGTAGTTGTTGCATTAACTCCGTGAATTTGTTCCGGTTCGTGAGACGAGGATTGGGATTTTTCGGTGGACATTTTGCAGTTGCCCTGACTTCGTAGAGGAAAAGCAAGGTGTAGTGGTCAGAAGATAATTCTGGTATTGATATCACCTTTGGATGACCTCAGATGTTTTCTAATGTAGCTATGTCTAGCCAATCAGGTGGGCGGCGATCTCCGTAGGATATGGTGGGTGATTGTGGGGCGAGCGCTGCTAGGTTATGCCGCTCTAGGTACCTCTCTAGGACCGAACCTCTCTGGTTGTTTATAGTGGAGTTCCAAAGAGGGTTCTTAGCATTTAGGTCACCCATAGCTATTGTAGGCGTACCATCAGAGAAATTACTGTCCAACTCCCGGTCTTTTATAGGTCTACCCGGTAGGATGTATAGTGAGAATAAGTTGAGTGGTCCTCTGTTTGTGGTCACTTGTATTCCAGTGGCTTCGAGTCCTCCAGTAGGTGGAATATGAAGTCTGTTGTGAGTGACTGTACGGCTAATGTAGATTACCATTCCATCATTTCCGTCAGCTCTGTCACTTCTGTGACATGTCATCCCAGGAAGAGTTGCCTTTTGGTGGTCGGAGAGATGTGCTTCCTGCACCAAGAACTCTTGCACCTTGTTGACGGTTAGGAAGTTGATGGCTTCTTTAAGCTTATTTTTGAGGCCATTTGCGTTCCAGTAACACACTCTAATGCCAAGTAGTTTGGAAATTATATTTTTACTGCCCGCCATATTTATCCATAAAGGAGAATACGATGTGCGTCAAAATAGTTAGAGGGGGAATATTTGCTGGTCTGCTCGCAAGTGCATCTGCTAGGACCACTGCAAAGTCGGCCTGCAGGTGAAGAGGAATTTTGCCCACGAGGGTGAGGAATTGAGTGTCTGGTAGAGGAGCACTCAGTTGCTCTCTGTGATTGACTTGACTTGTGGATGGTGTGAGCCTCTGTTGAGCCCTTTGTCTGGTTGTTGGTGGTGTTGTTCTTTGCCAAGTAGCAGTTTTATTGCTATCATGGGCTTTGTTACTTACAGGTTTCTCTGTAGTGCTTCTGAAGGTAGCCAATTTGCTCTTAGTAGCATTATGGTTTACCTGCGTTAGCAGAGCCTGGTCCCTTACTTGTTGTTTAGTAGAGTTCTGGTTTTTTGTGGGATGCTGGTCCTTAGAGGTTCCTTCACTTGTGGAACGTTCCTTCTGCTCTGCTGTCGAGTTGGTAAGTGCTGCCGCTTAGCTTTTTTGTTGCACTCTAACTGATGGTGGCAGTTCTGGGTAGCGGGTTCCATGGAAGGCTTCTTTAGGCAAGCCAATGGGATTTGGTACTTTGGGTGCCGCGTCGTAGCGTGAGTGTTGCCCGTTTTTATTTAGTAACATTTCAATTCTGGCCTCCTGCCAGATGGGACGTTTTGCGTAGTGACATGAATGGTCTGCTCCGCAATTACAGCATTTTGCGTGGCTGCCTGAGACTCCAAGCAATTGGCAGTTGTGCCTTTTATCACCAGATTCTCCACAATATGTGCACACAGGCTCCAACATGCATCCTGCTGCACTATGTGTGAATTGCTGACATTTCGTACTTTGAAGTGGTCGTGCAGGAGGGCGACATGATTCCACGCGGATGATGGCGTTGAACATTTTAGTTTCTTTGTAGATTTCGTTGTAGCGCCCTTCCTTGCGAAGAGCAACACGAAAATGCGGCAGTGGTTTAGCTGGGTTATCGCGATTAGAGCGCAATTGTCCTACCCACTCTATCGGGTAAGATAGCGCCTTTAGTGCTGATGTGACATTTTCCTCTGTTCCATAGATCGGCAGATCTTTAAGAGTTACATATAGCAACTTCTCTTCTGGTAGCAGCGTAGTAAGGTATTGCACTGTACTATCTGTCAGTATCTTTCTTATGCTCCTGTGCTCATTTGACGTGGCAGGAACGATAGCCGCAATGCCGCCCATTTTGCAAACAGTGTAACCTGTTCCAGGGTGTTGGTTGTTTAGGTGCGTCGTGAGTTCACGAGTCTCAGCTGGGACGCGAAGAAAAATTGGAGTTGTTCCTTGCGACTTATTGGTGTTGGCCTGTGTCAGGTTATCTGTGCTGGTTTGTGGTGGTGCGGAGGCTGTGCCCCTGAGCGAAGATGAAGGCACATCTGGGCATTTGCGCTTGTTGAAAGAGGGTCGCTGAGCATCAGTGACCTCTTTTACCTCCATCTGCAGAGGTTGGTATCTATTAGAGGCTTCAGCTGTGGTTTTCTGAGCCGCTGGCTGCTGTGGTATGGGTCAATGTTTGAGGGATGGTGTTTCCCATTGCGCTAATGTGTTGCGCAGCTTCTCATGTACCAAGAGCTATGAGTTAATGGCTTCCAGCCGGGCACATTGTGCTGTTTACACTTGAAACTGCTTTATGTGCGGACTCAGTTTGTCCCTCTTGGAGAGAACTGAAAACTTTGAAATCAGCCTCTTCCAAGTAAAGACGACGGGCTTGTAGCTCCGTTTGCAGAATGCGCACTTTGGCAGGTTTAAGTGGAACTTTAGGATCCACTATTAGGGGGTTTCCCTAAAAGGTGCGGAAGTCTCCACCCAGAAGGTAGAAGACCAGGATGGACGATTCATCCCTATCAGGGTGTATTGTTTCTGTAGCTGTAGCAGACTCCATCATTGTAGCTTGTCCGCTGGTGCCGCGATTTTCATTATCCATTTGGTCCAATTAGCAGTCCCAATGCAACGACCAATACCAGCACTGGTTCTTCCAATGGCAGCAAAGATGGCTGGCGGGACTGTGATTATGTCTGTAAGTGTTTGCGTTTTGTGTGTATTAAAATAGAGGGAAGGAGAATAAGACATAAGAATAAAGAATCAAGTTTAGGGCGCTGAAAAGCTCGAATAGCAGAGGTCCTAAACCGAAGGGTGCCTGCAAAACCAGTCACAAAGACTGTTGGCTGTAGCCTTGCTACTCTACCCAATAACTTTGCTATAATATTTATAATATTTGCAGCACTGCTGAATGTATTCCTCAATCCGCCTTCTTCACTAGGAGTATCGAGCGCATTTGCCGGGAGCTGCCCAAAGGTCGCTCCCGATGACGGCAATCCGCTGTTGCTCTCGAAGGATTAGAAGACAGGTCTTCTCTGCATGGAGTCAAAGAGTCGAATGCCAAAATACTGTCATTCTGATCGGCCTATGTTGACGAATTTATATAACATTGCCCCCACTTATTGCTGTCGACGTTTCGTACATGTCCTACACCAAAGAGAAACACCAATGTCCTCACGCTCCTATATGGATTGTAAAGAATTAATAAAAATGTATATATGAAAAGCATTTACAAATTGCGTATCTTGTGTATCCTGCTACGTCCACGTTGTGTTACTTGAAGCTAGCACTGCGTGTCCCTGTGGTTGCACCTAAACGGTAAACACGCGGGCATTTGAAATGCAGGTTTTCACCATTATATTTTTGGACTTGGCTTTAGCATTAAAATGTCTTTCTTTTCTATCACGGTCTCCCATGGAAGTTGGAGGAGGGATTACTTTCCACCGAAAAATTCAGATCAGAAGTTATACTGGAAATATGAGGTTTTCATTCTGTATATCTAAGATAAACTGCTTCACAAAATATAAAATTCCCATCTTAACGCTATCAACATCTTAATATAATATATCGTATGAAATTTGTCACATATAGCAAGTCAAGAACAGATAAACATGTAAGACAAGACTACAAAATCACCAATGATATTCAATAACAATATATACGAGCGTATTAGCCACAATACACAAAACATTTACAAGTGCTGTTTCCATGTAAATCGCTGCTAATTCGAAAATATAATACAGCCACATAGTGGATGGTACGGAACTAAACTATTAAAATTCCCTTTGTGAGATGCTTACGTTACTTCTGATATATTTTCCACTTTCTACTGATAGTTAATTGTAATTTTGTTTGCGAAAATGTTTCTATAAATAAAAATCATCATAGCATATTTAACCTCAAATATTGGAGCTGAATTATCTAATAGTTTGGAATGAAGAACTCTCCCTTCTTCATAGGAACAGAAACGTCTATTATAAAGACGTTTTGTGCGATCACATAGTCATCTAACAATCGGATTTGGAAGTTCATAGAAAGTATACCACTCCTCATAGAGATAGTGCTCCTTTGTGTAACTAAAATGACTTAATGCAATATATTTCATAAAACAAAACTTTCCAACACTTATGTAGTCATACACCAGTTCGTTATAAACATCGCAACAACTTAAACACACATATATCTTTCAGGATAAGGAAAAACCAACGTTAAGTAATATCGGACGATGAATGAAATGATGCTGAAATGAGTACAGGCTACATAGAGCTTACAGTTACCAGACCTTCATCATTCAGGATAAGGGAAAACCTCCAACGTTAAGTCATATCGGAACGTGAATGATATGTAGTACAAATGAGTAGAGGGAACATAGCGCTTAGAGTTTCCATTCATTTTACAGGGTATGGGAAAACCTGCAACGTTAAGTCCTATCGGACGATGAATCACATGATGTTCAAATTAGTACAACCAACATAGAGCTTAGCGATTAATTTCATTTTTCAGGATAAAGGAAACCTGAAATATTTAGTCTTATCCGACGATGAAAGAAATGATATACAAAGGAATTCAGCGTACATTGCGCTTGGAGTTGAGAGACATTCCTCTTTTATGGTAAGTGTAAACCTTATTACGCAGACCGATTCTGGAACTGGGGACCTGCTAACACGCTAACAATACACAAGGTGTAGAGTGGAGTGAATTTAAACCCAATTCGCTAAGTGTACCTACATTTTAAGGAAACGCTGTTGAATGAAGTTGGGGCACACTGTCAGCGGGGATGTGATCCTAGAGACGCCCATGAATAATAAATAAAATGTTTAGATATTAATATTGCAAAAAGCATCCTGTTAATGTACACAGGTATGTTATTACTGCCACTTCAAGCTATTTTGGTAAATAATATTTTTCCACAGATTGTCCAAGGTAAGCAATAGAATTAGTAGTATAAAAAGTTAATTTTTTAAAAAATTTCAAGATCAAATGATACTTATTGTACCACATAGTATAAGCCCACTCACCTCTGAAATTTTTAACCATATGAAATTAGGTGGTGAATTTTTGAAGTTAGCGTTGATTTTAATGACCACAAAGTAAAACACAGTTCTGGTTTAATATATTTGCTAAAATCAACTTCCCAACTTCGATTTATGCCTTTGTGGTTTCATGCAACTCCGTTTAACAAACACTAAAAATTGCTCTTTATTTCTTTCGGAACACGCTTTGATGAAATTTACAGTAGCACAATTACGTCACCAACACATAAAACCTGCAAGGTCATCGACCACAAAAGGGTTCGCTTTTACAGCTGTTCGCGCACACCCGTTCAATTACAAACTGACTACCAGGTGGGCAGCAGTTCCTTTTGTATACCTTACTCACCGACCGGAATGTTCTCAAACAATCAAGACGGTGCTAGAATAAAGGCAAACTCTCCAGGAATCCGTCTCTTCCCCCCGTTTGGCGAGCTTTTATCTTCGCACAGCAGTCCCCGGCTCTTTGAACTCGTTCCTCGCGCCGCCACGCCTCTGCTCCTTCCTCAAGGCTTGTCGTCCCGAACAGCACCATCGTAGGAGCCAGAAAATCCAGGTGTGCTACCAACATTTTTCCTCGAGGCACATTCTGGTTGCGGTAGACCACATCGTGAATCCCCTTTACCATCCGGTACGGTCCTTGCCATGGTTGCTGGAGCTTCGGGCGGCGTCCCTTGGTTCGATTAGGGCGGCACAACCAGACCAAGTCACTTTGCTGGAACCCTTGGCTGTTTGCTTAAATGTCGTATCTGATCCTCAAACGGTCACTCGTCATCTGGATGTTCTGACCAGCCATCTCGTGAATGTGGTGGCGACGGTCTACCAAGCTCTCCACATACTCGGTTGCTAGGTGTTCTGACGAGCCATCTTGTGCATGTGGTGGAGACGGTCCATCACGTTCACCACATACTCGGTTGATGGCTGTTTCGCTTCCGGGGTCTCCCAAATCTAGGTCACAAGGAAGGCGTATCTCTCAGCCGAGAATTAAGCTGGCTGGCGTCATTCCAGTGGTGTCGTGCGTCGACCAGCTATAGGGCAGCAAGAACAGTGGCACCTTGACGTCCCAATCTCGCTGGTGGACCTTACCCAGATGTTCTTCCAGGGTCTCACATACCTCTCCACCATGCTGTCAGACTGCGGGTGCAGGGATGTTCTGCGGGTCTTGTTCTCCTTAAGATATTCAACTGCCTCCTTCATTAGGTTTGACACAAAGTTGGTGCCCAAACCACTGTGGAGCTGTTACGGCACCCAAAAACGGCAAAGCAGTTGCTCCACGAGGCAGTCTGTGATCGTCTTCGCTTCTTGGTTCGAGATGGCATACACCTCCGCTACTTGGTGAAGTAGTCCACGGCCACCATCAGGTACTTGTTGCCTCGGCCGGACACTTGGAATGGTCCAGCTATGTCGACGGCGATCCGTTCAAAAGGGGCTCCGACTTTGTACTGCTGCATGCGAACCCGGCTCCAAGTCTGGGGGCCGCGACTCGCCGCGCACACGTGATATTGACGGCACCATCTCTCAGCAGCTTCTCGGAGCCTGAGCTACTGGTAGCGCTGTCGCGTTTTGTTGATCGTCCAGCTCGCTCCCAGTTGTCCTTCTTAGGTACCAGCTGACTGGCGTCATCGCTCTGTTATAAAATGTGTCCAAAAGAATCCACTCTGTTGGTCCCGCGCGTCGTAAATGCATATTGATCCCTTCCCGACTACTTATTCGTTATTAACCCTTCAATTGGCGGTGTCGCCCTGAGGCAACGTTACGCTGTATTCAGTCTAAAATATTTTAGTGCGGCTATTTGATTATTATACTGGCCCTTGTCGATGATACTATCGCAATTTTGTGTCCTTTCAATTGTACATATATTATCTTTACAGTTACATTGATTTTTAAGCATAAAAAGGCAAAACCAAGAAGCTGCAGCCGTCAATGAACAGTCAATATTCAAGTATGCCATCACGCAATAGTCGAAATAACTTGGGAGTCACAAGGAAGTTTAAAACTATATAATATCCATAGAAGGCAACACTGAAAGTAGAAGTTCTGTTAAGTTGACCGCAAGTCTTACTTTTTTTTTACTATTTTCTCCACAGTGTTCTAATTTCCCGGTCTACTCCTTTTTAATCTCCTATTAAGCCTCTGAAATACTCTAAATATTCCTAAGGCAATATTTTTCATTCCTATCCTTTCTTCTTTTTCGTCTTTTAACTGTTTCCCCTATTGCTTTACTATTTCTTCCTTTACTGCATCTCTTAATGACCATTATATATTTTCCTATCATTCTTTTTTCCTCTAAGAAGCATTTATAAACCCTTTTACTTTCCAACAATTTCTTATCTAAGTTTTCTTCGGAGCTCCTGCACCTTTTTAGATGTCTGAAGACCATTCTTTTTGTTAATTTACATTCTTGATAATACCAACCGTCTTTTATTTCATTCCTACCCTGCCGTAGATACTAGTAACTTTAATAATTTAAGTATTTTTCTTACGTTTCCTTCTTTTGTGGCAATCATTACTCCACATTCTAGGACTTTGACTACTTCTGCTAAGAAACACTCCTCATTTTCCCCTCTCCATTTAAATACTTGTATTTCTTTTAGTTCTACTGTCTCCTACCCTCCCTCTAACCTATTTGGTCCTTTGATTTCTAGTTGTAGTGGGAAGTGCCTACTATTTATTATCATATTCTAAACCTTAAAATTACTGTTTCGTCCTCCATTTTTCACTGCCTACAGTATAATCTATAACACTTTGTCAATTTGCATTTACAAACGTTAACTCCCCTTCCTTATCTTCCGCTACATCTCATTATATATTATTAAATTATTTCTTCACACAATCCTAAAAGCTGACTAACCTACTCAATTGTTATTTTATCTCAACTTTTTCTTGGTCTTATTGCATCTTTTTCTCCTCCCTCCCCATATTCTTCACCACATAATCTACTATTTGCTCTCCTATTCTTGTATTAAAATCTCCCATTATTATATATTCTCTATCTATAAACTTCCTCTTCAGTGCGTCCATATCATCCCCTGGATATTCATAATCTGGTATTATGAAGAACTGATGCATCTAGAGGGTTTGATACTACCCCTAGGCCTATTCTCGTGTTAATTTTTCCTATTTGCATAATCCTCAGCCACAACATTTCCTTGTTCTGAAATTGTGTCCGTAGACACTCCTAGATCTTTCCTAATCAGAATTCCTATTCCTCGTGATACAAACCTTACACTTATTATATTACATTTATAAAAAACAAAAGTATATGAAATAAAATCGGCAATTTATTAAACTGTTAACATTTATTTATAAAAGTAAATCTAAGTGAAAATACACCAAATATTCTATTCATATCATTATCATTCTTACAGTACTGATACTACTATTATAACAAGAAATATATAGAACTAAACCAAAATTATTTATTATTATCTAATTATTTATTGCTAAATCTTATTAATACCATTATTATTGTTATAATCAAACGACTTTATAAATGTATTATTGAATTTAGCACTTTTAACTTTATTTATTATTATTCATATGATTATAATTCATTATTATTAAATTAACTATTTATACACAAAAGCTAAATGTTGATGTTTTCACTACTTTTATTTTATATTTAATACAAAGGCATTTTTATGGCTAGCAGCTTTTGTTTTAAGAGCGGCCTATATCCCTTAAAGTTTTACCGCAATCCCATAATGCCCTTTTACCTACAAGAAAATTAATAATCAATATAACGCTTATTCCGTTTAACTTGGAGTAGATAGATAATATGTGTTTGTAAGAATATATCTGCAAGAGTTGAGAAGTTTGTGTGAAAGTAGCATATCTTATTTTGCATTAAAAGTGAACATATTTTTATAATATATGAGTACTCTATTTGTATTAAGTCATTTGTTTTACCTAATTATGTTGGACATTTAGTCTGTTGATGTGCAGTTGCATAGTTTATAGACAAATAAACAGAAAGGTGGTGCGGGAAGGTAATGAATACCTAACCTAAGTCTGCTTGGCAAAGTGGGATTTCTAATTCTCGAGGTACCAGGATCTCTTCCCGTCGACTGCCTAATATAACTTTAGGCTCTGTTATGCTCCCAGGGTTGGTAGCCGAATGCCGAGGCGACTTTTCGTATTTTCCTTACACTCCGGTTCTTCCTCATCTTTCAGTTGCACCTCCAGGTTTTGTGGCGTATGGCAGTGCCGGTCAGATATCACGTTTCCTTGCTAAAAACTTAAATTTCATGAGCACAAGACCGGGTTGATAGTTGTCTTCACTAGGCAGTTCATGCTGTATATATTGATGGTAGTAGTACGGAAAGGTGTATTCTGCATCACACCTGATATAATCCAGAATTCTCACCTGTGTGAATAAAAGTATGATGTAGAATACTTCTATGATTTAGAAGTCTCGTGTTTGATAATCGACGATTTTTTGTTGTTTGGGTCGGCTGCGTATTGCCGTTCCCCAGGATCGTTGTGTGTGTGTGTGTGTGTGTGTGTGTGTGTGTTTGTGTGTGTGTGTGGATGGGTGTGTGTTGTTTTTAATGTTGGGGGCGGCGGCGGGGGTTCGCAGGGGATCTTCGTGTCGAGGGGTGTGTGTGCTTGAACTCTCATATATGGTAACAGATTCGGGTTCGTATCTTGGATGGTAAAAGCACACATTCGATTTTAAAGTTAAGTTTTCAGCAGAATTTATACAAAAGTACTAATGACAACAAAGTATCGCTTAGTTACATGGTTTTAAAAACCCATTATTTGGCCTTTTACATATCTGACAAATGTTTCTATAAGAACATATATCCCCGATGTTTCTCGGAAACTTTTTGGTATATTTTATTTAGTTAAAGAACTGATCTTCTGTAGGAGTGCACTAATTAATTATGCCTTTCTCTCAAATTCAGGTGCTTGTTCTCATAATGATGTTGTTAAGTGTTACAATCTACTACCAAGGCTCAACAATTTAATGTTGGAGGAAGCATTAGTGGCCGCAAAAATCGACGAATGTCCCCGTCGAATGTGGAAATCTTCTGTTTGTGTCTCACAGCATCAACTAGAGATAACCTTCATTTTAAAATGTGCCAAGGCATAACATTTTCATTTTGAGCATATATACGAGGGCTGTTCAATAAAGAATGATCACAATTTTTTGACAATGTTCCTTTACTCATCCTCATAATTTTGGTGGTCCTTCTCAAAATAGTCTCCGCTGAATGCAATGCACTTGTCCTAGCGTTTCTTCCAATCTTCAAAGACATGGTGGAAACAATTTTTTGTGAGATCCTTCACAATCACCTCCCCAGCCTTCACCATTGCTTCTAATGATGGATAAAGCTACCCACGAATAGGGTTTCTTCAAGTTCGGGTAGAAAACGGTCAGACTATAGGTAGGGTGGGGGATACACTTCACGGTGATGTTTGCAAGATATTCAGCAACAGCATTGGCAATATGTGACCGCGCATTATCGTGTTGCAGCATCCAGCCTGCTTTATGGAATCTGGTCTTTTTCGCCTGATATGGACTTGCAATATTTTCAGATCATCCTTGTAGTATTATGCAATTACTGAGGTGCGTGCAGGTACAACATGCTAATAAACTATTCCATGAATATCAATGAATGAGATGACCATAGCTTTCCAAGCAGAAACAACCACTTTTGCTTTTTGGGTGTTGGTGATGAAGGAGATTGCCTCACTGAGCTTTGCTCTTTGCTCTCAGGATCAAATTGATGTAGCCAAGTTTCATCAGTACTGATTACGTTTGAAACAAACTCCGGATCTTCCTTTAACATCACAATTTAACAGCATGTTACCTCCATTACAGCGGTAGGCGATACTGAACAAGTCTGAACTTACCTGGTTCTCACAGGCGGGAACCAGAAATACCAACAATGAAACTACCACGGCGTGTTTTTTCACATTAAGCTAACAGAATAAAATTAGATTGAATTTTAGTGCTAAAATTTAAGACCGTAAAAATCAATCTTTTTTGAACAGCTCTCGTAAAATTTCCAATGTTTCTCATAGTTACTGGTTTTACAAAACTGTATAATGCTTAAATAAATATAAATACTACAGACACTTTACTTGTATAAAGATGATTTATTGGTTCTTGGTCTGCAATGCCTTGTCATTACTGATGGGTAGTTATATGTTAATCCTTTGGATGCAGCAGGACCTTTCGCATATTTCTTCCTATTCCAGGAGAGGGATAACAAACGAAAAAATCTAAACACTTAAGACAGTTTACGGAATAACATACCATTTTGTGTTTTAGAACCAATTTCAAATTGAAGAGAATGAAAATCGCGTGTAACCCAACATTTTTGTTACCTATTGAGGTAGTGGATTTTACTTTGTTGCTTTAAGTCAGATGCGCATTGAAAAGTCAAGTACCCTGACAATTTACCAGGCCCGAAGAAGTTCTAACGTATCCGTTGTTTTTCTTTTAATATCTCATATTTAAAGCCTTAATTACTTTCTCGCCATTTATAAAATGGTAGCATATGAGAAAGATGTTTCATTACACACGACAATGAGCAGCTCGCATTTTGCCAAGTCTGCCTATAGATATGAGGCTCCACTTTTCCGCTTGAAAGTATGCTTCAAAATTGGTGGGGCTAAGCGAAACTTTTGCTTGTATTTGATGGTAGATGTTATATTGTTCCAACTACTGAAGATAACTCAATTTTGGCTGTGTCAGATCGGATAGTTTCGATAGAATGACTATGTACCTAATAAGCTTAAAGGTATAATAGTGAGTTATTTTCCGTCTAGTATGCCGCGGTCTGCTGGAGAAAAAGGTTCCAGACGCTTTAATCACAACTTTGTGGACACCTTCAACGACGCTGTTTAAGCTCTGCGAAGCGCTAAACGAGTGAGAACGGATCGAGATATCGTGGTACCGACATCTGAAACCAGTAGTGCTTCCTGGTGGTTCAGGCGCTATACTATGATATCCTAGAGCACGCAAAATTTTTGTATGTATCTTTCTCTGGTGTACTGTGCTTCTGATGTCGTTTGCATAGTTTACAGTTTTTCTAGATTTAGCTTTAAAAAGGTTCTGATGCGTGTTATTTTCAGTGTGAGAAGCCTCCGGGGGAGTGCGCTATAGATTTGGACAATTCCCATGATGTCCTCCAATGAACGCCGAAAGGTTCCTTTTCCCAAGTGGCAACACGTGTAGTCAGTCCTTGAAGCAACATCTGGAGTTCCTGTAGGGCTAAGGTGTTTGCTGCAATATGGGTTTGAAGGTACGTGAAGTACTGCAATGAAACCCTATAAATGAACGATTAAGATTGGTTTGTGTGGCTTATGTAAGGTGCTAGTTGCGTGGCTCGTTGTCGTGACTATTCGGTGCTTTGGCGTACTCTTAGGTATTCTGGATACGCCACGTGCTCTGTAAAGTAAGCTGTGCTGCCACAGCTTATATGGTACAATGGGAGGTGTGTCAAGTTATGACGGGTGCACACGGTGGTAAATTCGCCTGCTCTCGTAGCCATGGTCGCTATAACGTACGTCTCTAGCGTTTCGCCACATAGAGGGTCGCGAGTTTGAGTCCCGACTTATTCATGGGTGTTTATGTTTATAGTGTGCAAGTGTGAAACTACAGGAAACTGACGAAATATAAAAAACAATAAAGACAGTAAAATGAAAAAGCAAAAATATATACAAATATAAATGTATAGATATAATATTATAAACAAATGACAGCGCTACAGTAGGGCAGCGTGCAGCGGCGGTGTATCCATACCTGCACTAGTGTCGGCATGAAGTTGGAGTGTTGCTCTGTCTGGCCTCTATCGAGAGTACCCGTCAAAGAACATAAGGCCCGTCAGTTAGGGTAGTGTGATAGTCCTTCTGGTTCCATAACTTCAGTTATACAAGCGGTGACGATATGAGGTGCGTCGGCTTCAGCAGTTTCAGTCTGTTTTCGAGATGCCGCTCTTGGAACACGTTAGAGCAACGTTGATACACAACCCTCCACCGGCATCCCTTACATTTTGAATGTCATATATCGAGCGCACGATCAATATACAACAGAATTCATGGGGATTATAACCAGCTGGTGAAAGCCCGGGACAGATATGGCCAGAGACAACAGTAACTTTTACCATCTACAAACTTCCGAGACATGTCGGAATCCGGAGGTTTTCTATAACTCGCAAAAGCTATGCCCATCTATGTGAAAACGGATAACTTACCGATATTTAAACAGCAGACAGATCATGAACTGACACCCTTTATCGAAATGAGGTTAAAGTTATATTATTGTGGTTCACCACTCAACGGGGGAACGCCAAGCAACATAAGGTAGGAGGAAAAGGTACCGTCAGCGATTTGGTAGACGGATACACCAATGTACAGCTTCTACTAAACCATCACACCCACAATCTTTTCTTAGAACAAATCCACCTGCTTCCGGGAGAAGTATAACTCTCGATGGAACAACAGATTTTCTTACTTCTGTCCTCAACTGTTAGATGCAGAGCAACATTCTCCGAGAAGTCATCATCATATCACTGAAGTTGTCCTTTGCAGTTGTGAACAAAACGTCTTGAATATTTATCTGTAGCCCGGAAATAGCTTCCACTTATATTTACTGCAACCGTGACTATCTACGTTTTCTCATGTATTGAACTGGTTTATTTTATGACAATAACTTTGAATTGAATGGAAGAGAGCCTTAGCCAATTGGCATCATATAATTGTTTGCTCCACACGTAGCTATATTATATTATGATGCGGTAGAAGGAAGTTTCCGGGCTTAATAGCAAATTTGATATTTCAGCCATTAGTGTACTTCTACATCTACTGGACCATGGCCTATAAACGAGGGAACGTCTTTATAATGGATCAACGCCCACCGTGAAGCTGTTACATCCCATTATGATTCCAAAAATTGCTTTCTGATATGAGCCAAAACTTAGCATTAGTGTAAAAACAACATATCTTCCAGTTTGGCATCGTATACAGCCATTTTATCACCACATGTTATTCAGTATACTTCTGTGTGCATATCATGAGATTGCTTAATTATAACAAAGTATTACTGAATCATCCAAGTAAAGTAGTTTTGTACCTGTTGAATGTATCTGCGTACGAAATAGAAAATAATATCTCCTGAATACAATCTTATGGCAGATCGTACAAAAATAGCTAATTTGCCGTCCAATGTACGCAATAAGGAAAGACTGCAATTTACTATGCTGTAAATGCTGCAGCGAAATGATTGAGTGTATACTTGGATCCTTAATAGTTTTTTGATTAGGGTATTTTCTGGTATGGTAAACGCAATCATTTCTCTTACGATGATAGCTTTACCCCAACAGTGAATGCTGCACGTCAACTGTGAGTAATGGCCGTGCACTGTAGGATACTATAACTATTTGCAAACATTTTTATTTAACTCTTATACTGAAAAGGGGAGACGTATACAGAAAACAAAATTGAAGAGCTTTAGGTTGACTTAAATGAAGTTTATAAGAAAGTAAGCGTCACTGTTGCCTCAGGACATATCTGCTCTGAGTTTTTACCAGTTGGTTAGAATGGGAATGGATATTATTAAACCATGATCCTGTCCTCGATTTGATGACGTATAATATACCGGATGTCGGTGAAGCGTTGAGTGTTACCTGCCAAAAGTATTCCATAAACTATTATCACATACGAGAGACAGTTGCATGGCACAGAAAACCTCCAAGTAAACATACAAAACGCAAAGTTGCTGAGGATGTAAATATAGTATTGAGACTTTGATACATAGTCTACAAAAATCATTCCCACGGAAAAGGGGAGAGTTACATTTCCCACTTTCCACAGCAAAAAAATATAGAAAATGAGAAAACGGGCATTGAACTTAGGCTCAAAGTAGGTTCCCTATGTAAATAAGCTTTGAGGAATCGTCAAAGTCAGTCTTTTGCTTACTCCCACTTCTACGTAAAAATACAGTCAGTCGCTCTCCGAAAATGTCCGTAGTGTTAAAGAAATATAGGTCATTGAAGAAGTTTATTGCAGCAAACGTAATAATTGTACTCCATAAAGTGATTGGCGTAAGGTACCGTAAAGTGATTCCAGCCTTATTTAATTGACATCACGAAGAGAAAAGTACTTGAATAGATAGAGTCAAAAAGCAAAATTCAATGTCACGGCCGGGATTTGAAGCACGGATCTCCTGGTTTCCGGACAGTCGTTATTATGCATTGAGCTACCATGGCCAACGTGCCGTACTGATATTAAGTTCTGCAGTTGACCCATACATATTTTCCCGATAAACCACTAGGGGCTCTCGTATTCGAGATACACTGTTCGTGGCGACTTACTATTGTAAATACTTGAGTCCCAGGCTTCATCGTTAAACTCTTATTAGTTAATTTAATCGATGGAAATTAATCATTTCTTCATACTAGCCGCGTATATGCTAAGGTTTTGAATGAATGGAGTCAAACTGAGAAATCTAATGCCATGGCCGGAATTTGAACCGCTCATCTCCTGGTTTCTGTCCAATCGCTTCTACATAGGATAGGAGCAATTACCATGTGAAATTACAGATGATCACCGAGGCGCAAAAACCAACTTAAAGTGGTGAATTTATCCCTTAAGGCTACTGTATTTTTTCCAATCCATAGTACACATAAAAGTACATGTAATAAAACTATTTCTATCAGTGTTTACGTGGATTAATATACAGCAGATAGACGAGAAGTACCGCCTGCGGTGTTGTATGTAGTAAAAGCGGGCGTTAAAAACTACATATTTCATTTCATTTAGACGGGAAGTGCTTTAGGAACAGTATGTACAAAAGTTATAAAATATACACATGTGAATACACACATTATTTGTTATTGTGATAGCGAGGTAGCCAGGAATGCTAGCGCAACAGCACTCACTTGAAAATCGCAATCCTTGGAGTTCGGTAATGATGTAGTGTTTAGGTCCACCACGACCTTTTATTAACTGCCCTGGATTTTTAGACTCGTAAGGAACTATCTGAAACCACATCTAAACCTTTTCCCAAGATTCTCATTCTGTACCCTGCGTCTACATCATTTGTAGTCCAGCTAAATTCAATATTTCACTAATTATCTTTGTAATGTAATCTGGGTTCCGAGTAAACGAACTAAAATCCTTCTGTAGTCAAGGGAGAAGTTGCCCTCGGAAAGCATACCCTTGTGCGAGTTTGATGGGACAGTGTATTTTCCATCTTAAGTCACCACCAAATGTTTGGAACTTCACGGAGGCACCCTCCACTCTAACTCCCATCCTTCGATCCTCGCCAGTAACTGATACGACATATATTGGAGGTGCAGTCGATTTTGCATCCTCGTCACCAAGTATCAACGGAGATAGAAGCTCTCCCTTCTCTCACCCCTGCTGCAGTTTTGTGTATAACCGTTTTGGTTACTTTCCATCAAGCCATTCATGCTTTGTCATGCTTAGCAAAGACTCAGCTTGTTCTTAGAGAATTGGAAGAAAGGTGCGATATTGCCATTAATATATATATATATTGGATTCATAGGTACCTGAAACATATATTTCGGACGAATTCTCATGTTCAAGTCCGTGAGTGGAATGTAACACTTCCTCTGCTACTGTATGATAGTAGTAGAGGAAATAAAAACAAGGTAGTTAAAACTAGGGCAGGAGTTTTGGTCACTTTGCGAGACACAGACCTACGCAACGTCCACTGTTGTCCTGATGTACAGTCACGTTCCGAGGGAGGGTCTGAGGTGAGACCTGCAATATTGAAATGTGTGCTGCTTTAAGTGCGTTGGAAAAAATAAACGAAGTCCCTGATGATACTAGTAATTCTGTTCAACAAAAACTTCAACTTGTTCTTTTAAGCAATCCATTATATTCGAAACTGTATGAAGTGCCAAATTGTGTAAATAGCAACACAGATTCAAATATAAAGTTTTTCAAGTATGCTCCAATCACATCATGTGATGTATAGAGAAATTCCCTCATTCAAAAAATTGTTTGACAGACAATAGGGCAAGCTTTAAATTTGAGAATTTACGAATGTACGTAGTTGTACATTGCAATAAAAGTAGTTTAATTCAAATTTAAACAGCGTTATTTTAATGGACCTGTGTATGTGTTCACAAAAGAGATAATGAATGAGCTTAGGGACTTTCTCATGTTATTCATATATACGTGCCTAGTCAGGAGCCTCTGCTTGTTGTCGTCTCCTGACTGTGCGTACCCAAGGTCGGAATGAGGTGTAGCGTGCTCTACAAACGACCTTCTCCCACCCTCAGTTATATGTAAACAAACCTAATTCCATGGTCTCGGCGTAGCAAACATATTAGGTTCAGTGTCTAAAGTTCTTGCCCTGGTTATAACACAATAAAATGGCTTTCCTGATCCGTTCTTATTTCTGTTTACAGGTACACTTGTTTGTTTTTTCTTACAGCGTGCGGTGTTCTATGTACTAGGGCCGTTCAATAATGATTGGCACTACAACATTTTCTTTGTTTACAAGAACCATTTATTGAACAAGGCCATTCAGGTAACAGAGGCATTCCCTACCAATCTCTGTGTGCTTGTTCCATCGTTCTGGCACCTTCCGTATTCGCATAGCAAACTATTCTTTGGGGCTATCCCGGCGCCACTGGTGGACAACTGCATGAAGTTCGTCATTAGTGGTGACATTCTTCCCCTGCATGACCTCTTTGATTGAGTCTAATAGGGCATAGTCACTAGGAGCTAAATCAGGTAAATATGGAGGAAGTGGCAGCACAGAAACCGTGGTGTATGAATGGTGGTCATGGTCTGGCATGTATATTATAGCAACTCAAAGAAAATCCCTGTAAGGAATTTGCAGTGGGACAAGGACAGCGAATGTGTGTGGCAGAGCACGCCTGCTATAAAAGGAGCAGACCGTAAAAAAACATGCGCCCTAATCACTCTGTACTTTAAAACCCATAAGATTCATTCACAAAAGTAGAAGCCCTCTGAATACTTTTGAATGGTCTGTAACTGACATGAGGAATCATAAACCTGTCCAGGGAGGGTGTGGGAACCTTCGCCATCACCCCTGCGTCTCGCCCCTCGGAGACTTTCTCTTCTGTGGAGGAGTATAGTGTGTATTGTCTTGCTGGAGAAAAGCAACACGGCCCCATTTTTATGGCGGTGTTGATGAATGTATCGGCGGAGTAGTTGCAGTGAAATGCAATACCGCTCACCTTTAATGGTCGTTTTGGGAGGGAGCTAATCCGCCAGCAGTATCCCCTCCTGATCCCAGAACACAGTTGCCATGTGTTTCGGAACAAATTGTCCTGGCGTAACTTCTTGGGACGAGGGCTCGCAGCATCCTTCCACTCCATAGATTAGCATTTCTTTTCCGAACTCTCGTGGAAAAACCATGAGTCATGGACGGCGACAAGTTTCGGAAAGAATTCCTCTAGATCTGCACTATACTGTTACAGCAACTGCTGGCATACCTCCAAACACTTCGGTTTCATCACATTGGTGAGGGTATATGGCACCAATTGTGCACACGCCCTTTTCATCATCAAATCTTCATGGATTATGGCGTGAAGGGCTCCCCGTGATAGACCTGTTGCCTGCACTAATTCATCAAACGTGATTAACCTGTAGGCCAATATCAGGGCATTGACAAGCTGGGTATTGTTTGGTTTGTGGGCAGTTCCTAGACGCCCAGTGCTATTGAGTTTTTCAGCACAATCCCTGCTGTCTTTGAACTCGGACACCCAACGAAACACGGACCTACGACTTCGTGCAGACTTCAAAAATATGGCCACCAACCTCTTGTGAATGTCTAAAGTAGTCACTCTTTCCCTCCAGAGGAACCACACGGTTAAACTGTGCCCCTCGTTATCTGCTTCCACTTTGTTTCACTGATGTCCACAAGCGTACTCAATAGGCGGTACAATTGCTGCTCCAGTGCATAACCAATAGGAAGTAGCAACATCATCTGGTGGCAGTAGCAGTACTACCGTACTACCCATATATCGAAACCTATTTTAAACTGCTACTTCGCAGGAGTTAATGTGGGAGTGCCCATCATTACATTGGTCAACAAAATTCACGTTGTTTAATGTTAAAAGCATATAGGCTGATTGTTACTGAATTTTATGGGCTGACTACAAATGTTTTTGCAGAACTTTTACACCACCCATGGTTTATGAGTAATTGTATTAACAAGATTTCTTGTAATTATACAGTAAATATGTTTATTATTTAGTGAATATGTGTAAAACCTTAGCTTGAGTACCTTATACATACATAAAAGCTACGTGTTCAGGTCGTCTTTTACTTGACAAAGTAAAAAAACTTTCTGCGAGCTTAAGAAAGTATCAAAGGAATAAAATCAATTTCCTGTCAACTCAGTACACATTCACGAATTCTCAAACACCAATTATAAAGATACTCGCCTCGGTAGCGTAGATTCGAGCGTGTCTGTCTCACGTTCAAGGGGTCTTGAATTCGAAACTCGGTCAGGGTGAGTTACCAGGATAAGGGGTTTTCGCCGGTTTTTTCCGGGTTTTTGTCTTTCTAACATAAACCTGATCACAACCTAAACAATTAAACTGATGAATACCAGAGTTTTTATTATTAGCAATTTTGTCTTTAATAGAAAAGTGTAGCAAATTTTTAATACTATATTTATTTTGAGGAAGTAATATTATACCAAATTCTTTAAAAATTTGTTTGAAAATGTTTATTCACCCAAGGATGGTTAAATTTTTTTTTAAAATTATAATCGTCTTTTATTTTTCTAGGGGTAGAAATATAACTAACAGTCTTTTGTTGTTTGAATTTTTCAATCTTATTTTGCATAAAGTCTTTTTAAAACCATTAATTAAAGCAGTATAAATAATATGTTTATATTCTTTAATATATTCTTTTTATTAAGGGCTATATTTGTTAATGTATTTATCAGACTATTAAAACAGTAAATTTATGGGAAAAAGGGTTAAAACTTCTATTTTTTACGTAATTATCAATATGAGTAAACTTCCTACAAATACCAAAATGTAATTTATTACTACTTCTTATTATCTTAAAATCTAGAGAATGTTTACCCAGCCAAAGATGGTAAGTAAACTTTTAAAATTATAATCCTCAGGTTTATAAACATCGTCAAAAAATTGTAAAAGAGTTTAATATAACTTTAGTTTCTCAAAATAAATATAGTATTAACATGTATTGCATTTATCTATAAAAGATAAAATTCCTAATAATAAAAAATCTGATATTCATCAGTTTATTTGTCTCGATTGTGATAAACTTTAAATTGGAAATACAAAACGTAATTTAGAAACGAGAACGAAAGAATATTTTCGTAACATTAAGTATAAACAAACTGATAATTCGGCATAGCAGATCAGTTTTGGTCATTTACCCATGAAATAAATCCAGAAGTTAAATTATTAAAACAATTAGATTGTCCGATAGATTTACAATTCGGGAAAATATATTTATTTTAAAAAACAAACATCGTGTAATGAATTTTTATATATCCCCAGTCGATTCTGTTTTTAAATTTGCTTTATTTTCAAATTTTGGTAGAAGTAACAAGAACATATCAACGTAACTATGGCGACAGCTTTATCCTTTCCAGTTGAAAATGTGTATGAATATACGAGGGCTGTTCAATAAAGAATGACCATAATATTTACGGTCATAATTTTTCGCACTAAAATTCAATCTTATATTCTGTCAGCTTAATGTGAAACATACACGCCGTAGTAGTTTCATTGTTGGTACTTCTGGTTCCGCCTATGAGAACTACGAAAGTTCAGACATGATCAGTATCACCTACCGCTGCAGTGGAGGTAACATTCAGTTAAAGTTGATGTTAGAGGAAGATCCGGAGTTTCTTTCAAATGTAATCACTGCTGATGAAACTTGGTTACATCATTTTGATCCTGAGAGCAAACAGCAAAGCTCACTGTGGAAATCTCCTTCATCACCAACCCCCCCCCCCCCAAAAAAAAGTGGTTGCTTTTGCAGGGAAAGATATGGTCATCCCGTTCTTTGATATTCATGAAATGGTTTTTCAGCATGCTTTACCTGCACATACATCGGTAACTGGACAATACTACAGGGATGTCCTGAAAACATTGAAAGTTCATATCAGGCGCAAAAGACCACATTTCCGTGAAGCAGGCTAGATGCTGCACCACGATAATGCGCGGCCGCATATTGCCAACGTTGTTGCTGAATATCTTTTAAAAATCAACGTAAAGTGCATCCCTCACCCTCCCTATAGTCCGCATTTAGCGCCATGTGACATTTTTCTATTGCCTAACTTGAAGAAACGCCTTCGTGGGAGGCATTATCCATCATCAGAAGCAGTGGTGAAAGCTGCGGAGCCGATTTTGTAGGATCTCTCAAATAATGGTTTCCAGCATGTCTTTGAAAACTGGCTGAGACGCTGGGACAAGTGCATCGCATTCAGGGGAGACTATTTTGAGAAGAACCTTAAAAATTATGAGGATGGGTAAAGGTACGTTGTCAAAAAACAGTTGTGATCGTTCTTCATTGAACAGCCCTCGTATATAGGATGTAACTTTATTGGTTTCATATTTGGGAGACGTTTTTGTAACATCAGAAGAGTAAAACAAGTTCATATGTACATGGGCCTGAAAATCAAGCATTTCAAAAGTTACGACACAAAATCGAAGGTAGCAAAAGTTGCTGGAAGTGTCTTTTGTTTCTTGCATCGATGCCTGCATTCAAGACTATGGCATACTCTGTTGAAAATGCCTGGGTTGTTTTGTGTTTTGTCTAGCCCAGCTTGCATACGTTCTCTCAAAATGTCAACACCAGTTGCAGAAGTCGCGTAAACCAAGGACTTCAAATATCCAAGCCATGTATTAAAGCAAGAGGGAGCCACTTCGAGTAATTTTTTAACTTTCTATTTTGTGTCGTAACTTTCAAATAATTAATTTTAGATCCATTTATATGTTAACTTGTTTTACTGTTTTGCTGTCAGAAACACGCCTCGCCCAAATATGCGAGGGTTGTTCAATAAAGAATGATCATATTTTTTTACGGTCACAATATTTCGCAATAAAATGCAATCTTATTATATTTTGTTAATTTAATGTGAAACAAACACGCCATAGTAGTTTCAATGTTGGTACTCCTGATTCCTGCCTGTGAGAACCAGGCTAATTCACATATGTTCAGTGTCGCCTACCGCTGCAATGGAGGTAATAGGCAAGGAACAATATGCGGCTTTGAAATTCTGCTTTCGTTTCAACAAATCTTTAGCTGACGCCTATAAACAAATACAGGAGGGCTATGGAGAGTATGTTCTTCCCTACAGCACAGTTCGAAGGTGGTTTAAGATGTTCAAAGTGGGGAGACAATCAATTTCCAGTTACTTCACTTACGGAAGAAAACGTCAACACTGCTGCTGCCATTACGTTAGAGGATAGACGAATTACCTTAAGATCGCTTTCTGAAATACTGAACATTTCATTGGGTGCCACACACACGTTGGTGGCAGAAACATTACACCTAAGACGTGTTTGTGCGAGAGGGGTTCCAAGACTGTTGACTCTCGAAAAAAAGGGCATTCGCATGCAGGTCTGCAGGCAGTTAAAGTTGATGTTAGAGGAAGATCCGGAGTTTATTTCACACGTAATCACTGCTGATGAAACTTGGCTACATCATTTTGATCCTGAGAGCAAACAGCAAAGCTCAGTGTGGAAATCTCCTTCATCACCAACCCCCTGAAAAAGGCAAAAGTAGTTGCTTCTGCTGGGAAAGTTATGGTCATCTCATTCTTTGATCTTCATGGAATGGTTTATCAGCATGTTTTACCTGCACACACATCAGTAACTGGATAATACTACAGTCATGTCCTGAAAACATTGCAACTCCAGGCGCAAAATACCACATTCCCGTGAAGCAGGCTAGATGCTGCACCACGATAATGCGCGGTCGCATATTACCAGTGTTGTTGCTGAATATCTTGCAAAAATCAACGTGAAGTGCATCCGTCACCGACCCCCCCCCCTATGGTCCGGATTTATCCACATGTGACTTTTCTATTTCCTAACTTGAAGAAACGCCTTCGTGATAGGCATTATCCATCATCAGAAGCAATGGTGAAGGCTGCGGAGGCGATTTTCAAGGATCTCTCAAAAACTGGTTTTCAGCATGTGTTTGAAGACTGGCAGAAACGCTGAGACAAGTGCATCGCATTCAGGGCAGACTATTTTGAGAAGGGCCATCAAAATTATTAGTATGAGTAAAGGTACGTTGTCCAAAAGATATTGTGATAATTCTTTATCGAACGGCCCTCCTATATATACAGTATTTACTCCAAAATAAAACCTTGATTATAAGACCGGACACGTTTTACGAAGTTATTATAGAAAAAAAATCTATGCGAATATTAGACCCGGTCCGTTAATGTGAGACATTGTAATTTTAAGAAAATTCGTCCATACCATTTTACTAAAACAAGACCTTTTTTGGCCTTCAGTAAAGTCCCATATGGCCATCGTAGGGAAAAATAAGAAAAATAAGGAAAGGAGGTTAAGAGGATGGGAGGAGACTAGATCTGTAGATCACTTTCTTTAAGAAATTGCAGAAGAGCTTGGTATACAGGTTTGTTGCATAACTGTAATATGGTGTTGACGCTAGCGGTAAAAGGAACAGACTGCTGAAGTAGGCGACGGAGGAAGGAAGAACGGTGGGCTCGGTAGCGAGAGCAACTGAACAGGAGATGATTGAGGTTAGCGGTTTCGCCAGGGTCATCAGGACATACAGGGGAATCGATGAGACGTAGTCGGTGTAGATGCGCAGGATAACATCCATGTCCAAGTCGCATTCTAATGATGGAGGTGAGATGTCGACGTGCAATCCTGAACCTGGAGAACCAAGGGGTCGTGGATAGATGCGCCTGAATGGCGGCGTGGTGTTTGCCTTTGATGGACTGCGAACGAATCCAGGCGTCATTCCAGCGACAATAGGCGTCACGATGAAGGACCGGGAAGAAATCCGTGTAGGGCAGTTGCATGCCTTGGAAGGTGCCTTGGGTGAGTCTCTCTTTTGCCAGGCGATCGGCGACTTCATTGTATCGAATTCCGACATGCCCTCCGATCCAAAGGAAGTGAATTTGATGTCCAGCTATGGTAGCGTTGTTCACCAACGTCAGTATCTCGTAAAGATAACAGTGCATATCTCTCGTCCAGCGGGGAGATGAGAGTCTCTGCAGCACATTCTGCGCCTCGGTTAAGATCAGCAGTTTGGGGAAGCCCTGAGAAATCCAATATTGCAAAGCGTCACGAATGGCCAGAACCTCCGCAGTGTAGCTGGAAGCCTCCATTGGTAGGCGGTATCGAGCTAGGGCATTAGTAGAAGGACAGACGTATGCGTAACCTACTCCATCAGCAGATTTATAACCGTCGGTGTAAATCGTGGTGAAATCTGGCCATGTAATCTGCAAGAAATGAGAGAGGGTGACGTTCACGTCAGGGCTCCGAATGATGTGATCAGGAAGATAATGCACCGAAACATTCAAGAAGTGTAAGTCATATGAATATTGAAACCCCGGAAGAGAGGGACTTTTCAAAATTAAGGGAAAAGCGTGGTATAGAGACCGAAATTACAGCAAGAGTAAGGGCAATCGTCGTACAGCTGGAAAATCCGCGTTGAGATAATTAGCAGCAAGATACTGCAACGTCCGCAATACTGGGTGGGCGTCAACGGAGAAAACTCGCAATAGAAAGCGCTGGGTTAAGAGCTGTCGTCGGATCTCCAATGGTGGTTCTGAGGCCTCAAACAAAAGTGCATTCGTTGGTGTGGAAAACATAGCACCCAGGCAAAATCTAAGAGCACGGTACTGAGCAATATCCAACTTGCGCAAGACCGATGCGGAAGCAGAGCCAAAGAAGATACAGCCATAATCCAGCACCGACCGAATTAGGGAACGATATAGCAGAAGTAATATGGAAGCGTCCCCACCCCACCATGAATGAGCGATACTGCGTAGAACATTAAGAGATGCACCAATCTTGGAGATGAGATGCTGGATGAGACGACTCCATGAAAGGCGACTATCCAAATAGATACCCAAAAATTTTGCGGATGATGCAAAGGTAAAAGTAGAAGGTCCCAAGCGGATAACGCCATCAGGAAATGTCCATCGTTTCCTAGTAAACACTACGACTGTAGACTTGGAAGGTGAAAGATGTAATCCGTGTTCAGAGGCCCTGGTTAATAAATCGGTGGCTGCATCACTAAGCCACAACCGAGTAATCCAAAAGCTAGGGGACCGAGAGTAAAAACAGATATCTTCAGCGTACTGGAGAACTCGAATGTGAGGACTAAATAGAGAGTCTAAATCCGACGTATTAAGTGCATAAAGAAGGGGACTCAAAATCGCTCCCTGGGGCAATCCTCGAACTACTATTCTAGGGCCGAAGAAGGAGTTATCAGGAGAACGGATATAGATGAGGCGATGTCGGAGAAGATTATAAATGCCAGAGCAGTACCGAGGAGGAAGACCTAGTGCTTGCAGCTTCCCAAGCAAAACTGGAAGTAAAACACTGTCGTAGGCGCCGGAAATGTCCAAAAAGGTGGCTGTCAGAAATACTTTTTCCAAATAGGTACGCTCGATGTCAGTAGTCAGGATGCTGAGACTATCCAAAGTACTCCGGGTTTTGCGGAAACCATATTGGGACATGGGTAATAATCTCCGGGATTACAGCCACCATTCAAGTCGTTGTTTAAGCAATCGTTCAAAGATATTGGCGATACAGGAACAAAAAGCGATCGGGCGATAAGAGGTAACAAAGCTAGTGTCCTTCTTTCTTCTTCAACAAGACCTTTGGTTAAAACTGTAGCAGTTACACAACGTGGGTTTCTCTTTTGTTTTGTCCGTGTTATCAGTAACATGAATTCCTCAGGAAATTTCATTGTAGGTTTTAACTTAGATGTTTTGGAATTTATGACCAAAATGGTGTACGAGCAGCGGGTCGAGGGTTTCTGGTAAAACCAGAGTGTCACACTGAAATCCACCAAAAGAGCAAATCGATGTTATCGTGGCCCGAAGTATGCGGTTATAAGACCCTCCCAATTTTTTGGCTATAGTTTTATTAAAAAGGGGGTGTTATTTTCGAGTAAATGCGGTATATTTATCCTTTGTATTAGCCATAATCACTTTTTCAGCTTTAAAGTTGTACTGTCAGGTGTACAGACCCGCTGAAAAGTTTGCTAAAGACTCCCCTGGAGCTATAGGAACTGCATTTATAAAACCAGGTGTACTCACCTGTTAGAGAAGATTGGTAAATAGTTACTTGAATCTGTAGAGATGGCATATGTGGAAACAAGCATGCACACCTGTTAGAGAAGTTTGGTAAAACGGCACCTGAAGACTGCATTTATGAAACCAAGTTTACACACCTGTTAGAGGAGATTGGTAAATTGCCATCTGAAGCTGTAGAAACTGCATTTATGAAAGCAAGTGTACTCACCTGTTAGAGAGGATTGGTAAATCGTCACTTGAATTTGTAGAGATGGCATATGTGGAAACAAGCGTGCACATCTGTTAGAGGAGGCTGGTAAAACGTCATTTGAAGCTGTAGAGACTACATTTATGAAACCAAGTGTACACATCTGTGACGACAGACACACTTGCATAAAGGTAGTGACGCATACTGGATTGTCATTTCAAAACCTTTTGACATAATTCAAGGTATTGTGAGGAAATGTTCAAACTAAGAGGAAGTTTCGTGCCTGTCTCTTGGTACAGGAGGTATTGCATGTCATGGGAAACTTTGGTTTAGGGATTAGAATGACAATAGAAGTTTTGAGGAACATTCAATACAGTTGAGTGCAGAGGTACCACTCCCATTAGTCCTGGACTCGTAGGACCAAGGACCCGGGCCTCCTTCTACCCCGGAGCGATGGAGACTCCGGTTTTTTCCATAGGGCAATACTTTGAGTCTAAAAAGCATCCCCGCTGAGCCCAACGTCAATACGGGATGGTAGTGGATACGCTACTTACGCGCGTCAACCCCGCAGGGAGGACTACTGAAAATCTTGGTGGGGCCGCCTGTTGATCTAGCACACCCAGGACTTATTAGGCAACCCTCTACCCCCTCCGGGCGGCCATAGCCTGGCCGGAAGTACCCAATTCCCCGTGGGTGTCGGGAACACACTGCCCCCTCGAGTCCAACCCAATCCGAACAACTCCCAGACGGGAGGGGCTCGGCAGTTCGGCCCGAGGTTCCTCTAATAACGTCAGAGGTACCACGATTGCTAAGGGTCCGCAGCGAACATTCAATACAAAGAGTAGCAACTAGGGATGTGTCGATACTATCATTTCTACTTCCAGTTTCAATACGAAATACAATATTGGGAGAGTTGTATAATGCCAGTAAAATTTAATAGATGCACTATGAGACTACACTTAAAACTATCAGTGTTCTAATTCTTAAACTCTACATCAGATATTTAAAACCAAAACAGTACGCTTTTATAAGTTTTTGTTCAAAAATACCAGCATTTTCACTTTTTAGAGATCAAGTCTACTTATTTTTCTGTCACATATCAGTCCTGCTAGTCTTTTACAGAAAACTGTTGCAGGTGAAAAACAAAAATATCTAACGGCTAATTTTTTAATTTCGGAAATTTTGAATTTGTTTTTCAGTCCTGGAAAGAGGAGGTGAGATAGGTAGTGATTGCTTCTCGGAAACTATGAACTGACAGTGAGTCTGACACACAATTATTTTCTTGTGTAATGTTACTAGCAGATCGATTGACATTTCTAAGCACATTTTGAAGCTATAATCTTGGGATCATTGGCCAGTGGCTAATAGCTGAGCCACCGCTCTACAGCGACGGTTCTCCCTTGACGCGTTTGAATCGTCGAGTCCTCTACTTGTTTTTGAATAACTCAAATGGTTGTGATTTATCTTCTAGCATTTAATTATTATTTATAAACGTTCTCTACATTATACTTTGTAATGGAACTGCTCTTTTGACGCCCGCTCGTCGATAATACATCTAACTTACTTCCCACTAGTTATTCGTTATGTTTTGAGCTGTATGTCATGCTGGTTTAAAGCAAACAAATTATCTGTGAATCTAGACAAAACAAAAGTGGTAAAATTTATAACCTGTCGTAAGTCACATACTGAAATAGAAATCGGTATTAATATATTATTAGAAGAAATTGACAGCATAAAATTTCTGGGCCTTCAAGTGGACAGATGTTTAGATTGGAAAGCTCACATAAATTATATCTTACCTACAGCGCTAAAACTAATGTTAAATTTCTTGCATTTCACCAACATGTTTTCTTAAAATGTTAACAAACCTTTGTTAACGCCAAGAAACTTGTAAATATCACAGTTATAGAAGGCTATGGATGATTTTCTCAACCAACTCCGATGCGCTTTTGTTTTCATTTTTGTCTGCACAAATGGCGGATGAACAAGATCATAAATAAAACCCTGAGACAAATTTCTCATCGACGGAGAAACAATTGTTAATTGAAATGGTGACGAAGTGTAAGGATATCGTGGAAAATAAGAGGACGGATGTGGTGAATGTAAAAGAGAAAAATGTCGCGGGAAAAATATTGGAAACGAATTTAATACACATGCATGTGTCACTACTGCAAGCACCAAGCAACCTATCAGTATTACGTAAATTTCAAACGAAGTGCGAAGAACAAGTGCCTTTAACGTTTCAAGACGGGAGGTGAACAATGTATTATCCATATAATTTAGTGAATTATAAAATCGCAAGGTTATTAATACTTGAAGCAAAGGCGAGATCGGCATATTCCTTTCGATGCATATTCTAACTCATTATTACGCAAATTTAAAACGAGGTGCGAAGAAGGAAAAGTGACTTGAACGTTTCAAGACCGGAAGTGAACAATGTATTATCCACATAATTCAGTGAATTATAAAATCGCAAAGTTATTAATACTTGAAGCTAAGGCGAGATAGTCATATTCCTTTTGACGCATGTTCTAACTCAGTATTACGTAAATTTAAAACGAGGAGCGAAGAAGGGCGAGTGACTTGAACGTTTCAAGACGGGAGGTGAACAATGAATTATCCACATAATTCACTGTATTATATAATCGCAAGGTTATTGATACTTGATGCAAAGGGAAGATCGCCATATTCCTTTCGATGCATGTTCTAACTCAGTATTACGTAAATTTAAAACGAGGAGCGAAGAAGGGCGAGTGACTTGAACGTTTCAAGACGGGAGGTGAACAATGAATTATCCACATAATTCACTGAATTACATAATCGCAAGGTTATTGATACTTGAGGCAAAGGCGAGATCGCCATATTCCTTTCGATGCATGTTCTAACCTCTCTTGTACTTCCGCAGTAACCTTCATAGCATCATGTTTCGACAGTCTATACCTCCCTTAAACAAATAGTTCCTCAAAATCATTTCTCCTCATAGGACATACTCTATTATGAATGCGATTTAGACGGTCTTAAATATATAGCAAATCGACATCAACAGCTGAGTTCATGCTCGCCATCATGACTACTTACAATTGTTAAGAATTTAACATTAAAAATTCGGCTTGTTATTTTAACATGAGATTTAACACGAGTGTTACGCTAACACTTGTTGGTGAAATGCAATTTTTGTTTTAACTATTGCTAAACTCGTGTTAAGTCTTATCATTTGTTGGTGAAATCGGGCACTAAACTCAGCTCTACCTGTTATGCTCTCTGAGTGCTGCTTAATGTGAGTTCTATTGACACACTTAAATTAGTATATTATGCTTACTTTAACTCTATTATGGAATATGGAATATTATTTTGGGGCAACTCAGTAGAAAGTAAAATAATATTTCTTATTAAAAAGAAGGCTATAAGAATCATTACTAACACCCACAACAGATGCTCCTTTTAAGATATTTTTAGAAGACTGAAGATATTAACGCTTCCTTGAATTTATATACTCTCGATCCTAAAATACTTTGTATGCAATCGTGCCTTATTGACAACAAATAATGTAATTTACAAAATAAACACTAGACAAAAGTATAATATCCAGTACACCAGTGCTAAACTTTCTTGCTTCCAGAAAGGTGTGCATTCTGAAACTTTCAAAGTATTTGGCGCACTTCGTAATGTTCTTAAAGAAAAAAGTGATAATATCGGTGCTTTTAAAATGCTGTTAGAGAGTACCTTTGCTCAAAATATTCTTATTCTGTACAATATTATCTGAATTGTAAATTATCCTAATAATGCTTCTGTAGCTCTATAAGTAGTATCTAACTGTTGCAATGACAAATAATTACCAAGCAATATTTCAGGCAAGTTGAAAGTTTATTTTAATATATATATATATATATATATCTATTTAAGAAATAGCAAGAATGGTATCCATTGCAAAAATGTTGGGACGTACTGGCAGAAGCCAAGTGAAAGCTGGTTTAAAAAGTGTTTGATTTTGCATCATATATAATTATCCCTGCTTTGTTTTCCATATTGTTGTTTATATTGCCTGTATACTATAATATGTGTCTTATGTTAACTTATGTACATATAAATGCTATTAAAGTTTATACCTCTGGGCATATTAAATGTTCACAGCCATTTCTGGCTACAAGTGAACCTACTGAACGCAAATCAATCTAATCTAATCTAAAGGCCATGGGGACCGTAACACATGTGGCGGGAGAGGGGATGTTGGAGGAGCAGAATGCATTGCTGGTTACCATGACTACGGATTCGATTCCCAGAAGCCATGTATTCCGCACCAACTCGTGTTGCCAACACAATACAGGATTTTCTTTCTACTTTTTCGCTTATTTCAAAAGAAATGTATTGGCATAACCTTCCTTCTCTTCTATCTCCGTCCAACTCCACTATTCAGCGACATGATGCAATCTTCTCTTCCCTGAGTACAGTAGACTGTAAAGTACTGTCACGCTGTCATACGTAAATCATTAGATGTAGGATTCCGTACAAACACGATTCACAATATAATAGACGCTTCAAACAGAAAGGGAAACAATGAATCTTTCAATCAGTTTATTAAATCAACTTCATTTAAAGTAAAGGCCCCTTCTGAAATGTGAAATCTGTCCTTAGATCAGTACAAACAAAACTTGAGGTCCATATTTTATGAAATATTGGAGTGATATGTGACTCTGTGGCTTCGTAGAATTAAAATTTGCAGAAATTCAATATGTTCTTTATTTCCGTAGAAACAGACTTAGTCACAATTGGTGTTAGTAGTGGGATTACGTAGCATACACCAATACAATGGTCAAGGTCGTTGACCACAAACAAGAGAGTTCACTTTTAAAACAAGGCTGACGATTCTCAAGCTATAATTCGACTCTCTCATTACGATTCTGCTTACAACTGTTCTCCAACTAAACGCGGCTTCCTTTTATTCGACCATTCAAGATTCCAGACGGTTGTGGAATGTTCTTTATCAATGAAGATGTCACTATAAGTTTCCGAGTTGTCTAACTTTGTCTGTTTCGGCAAGCTATTCGTGTGCGTCAGCTGCGCTATCGCGATAATAGGTGCGCGACTATAATGACCGATATTAATTAAAATTTGAAATTTCTAAAGCTTGCTGACAGTTCAAAATTTCAACAGTACTCCAAAATATTCCCCTTCGAAGCTTTGAATAACTTTAACCTGTGCTACCCGAAACAGTTTTCGGATGCGGAAAGTCTAAGGAACAAAATTACATTAATTTACCAAGATAAGGTGATAATCTTCAAGCATTATTGAAGTCTTTAGAAGAAAATAATGTGGTTGACTCTTTACTGATGCATACAAACTGTTTTGCCTGGTTCTTCCAATACCGTCCACTAGTTCTGCAGAACGAAGTTTATCATGTTTAAAAAGAATAAAGACTTATCTTGGGAATGCAGCACCGAAATTGGCTAAAAGATATGGGAGAATACATTTTTTCTTTTTGAGCTAATAAAATAGTAGAACCTAGAGCTAATAAAATAGTAGAATAGTAGTAGAATAGTAGAATAAAATAGTAAAACCGTATAGTATCACAATCCAACTAAATGTATGAGTTTCAGGCATTTAAACACCCTCACATGACAATTTAAATCCCCGTGCGCACGTGCATGCCGGCCTTTGGATTCACAGAATTCAGTCATTTGAGTTCGATTGAATGTACGAAATACACATTCGAAATTAGCGAGCAATATTTCTGGTGGAATTTTGTAGGTTGGTATGATGGTTAGTTCTTACAATATATGGCAACATGGAAACAAAACATGGGCTGCAAACTTCGAAAGCAAATAATAATGTTTATTTTTAATGTAAATTTATATTGTGGAATTAATCCTTAAATAATTAATACTTTTAAATACATTTCTCCGGTATATGGGTGATTTTTAATTAATTAGAGCCAAATAAAAAATTCAATTTCTTGGTAGACCACTTAGGGTTCTCATATTTGAGACAACCACTTGTGGCGACTTACTATTGCAAGTCCTTAATTACCAGGATTTTTATCCCTGATTATTCCTAATGTAAATTTATATTGAGGAATTAGTCCTTAAAGAATTAATTCTTTTAAATTCATTGGCTCATATAATGAGTCAATAGGAGAATTTAATGTCAGAAAGGCACGTTCACCATGGTAGCTCAACTGCACGGAAACCAGTAGATCTGTGGTTTAAATCCCGGCCATGGCATTGAATTTTTCATTTTTCATTTTTCATTAAATAGTAATGTTTATATTTTGCTTTTGTGTGAGTTTCTAACTTGATCATGATGTTCTGTTTCTCGTTAAACTACATATTGTTTGTATATAATTAATGAGTTTTGGTGTGTCATTTAACATTTAAAAAGGTTTTGCATGAATAGACAACTTAAAAAAATTCATTACGCGATGTTTATTTTTTTAAAATAAATATATCTTCCCAACCCATTAAATCTATCGGACCATTTAATTGTTTTAATAATTTAACTTCTCGACTTATTTCATGTTTAAATGACCAAAAATGATCTGCTTCGGCAGATTTATCACTTTGTTTATAATTAATGTTACGAAAATGTTCTTTCGTTCTGGTTTCTAAATTATGTTTTTTATTTCCAATACAAACTTTATCTCAATCGAAAGAAACTTATAAATACCAGATTTTTACTAGTCCAACTTACCTATGTGGAGGGTTTTATTCTGCTTCAAGATATGTAACTGAGAAGGAAAATTATTGGGTTTTAAATTTGATTTACTCAGTTATAGTTTTTTCAACATGTTTTGTTTATTCAAAATGTTACACACGATGAAGTTTTGATTCACTCCCTCTAAACTTTGCAAGATATGTTATTAGAAAGCAAACAAAGGTTTCTGTCATATCAACTTTTAATATTTATTATAGTTTTAAAGTTATTGTTTTATAACATCAAAGGTTTAATCATTTTTTGGCTTTTTTGTTTCCTGCAAGCCTAAGTTTTTCCATCTGGAGCTAAAGGCAGTATAAGAAATTCATATGATAGATATTTTCTTCATAACCGTCTGAATATTTTTATAAATGAAAAAATTAAAATTTGGAAAGTTTTCACCGTGTGGAGTAGTTTGAATTTTGTCCAAATTTTGAATTTCACAAATTAATTACTAACTAAGATAAAACTTTCAGCAAGATTGGTTGAAAACTGCTTGATTTGGGGTTTTCGGTGCTGCATCCCCGTAAAGAGAATAAAAACTTATCTCCGAAACAGCTTAGGCAATTGCAGATTAACATCATTGGCTATTATTTCCATTTACAAGGACATACTCATGAACTGATGAAAAGTTGGTCCTTCTACAAAGACATCATACATGCTTTAGCGACGATGAAAATTAGAAAAATTGACTTTGGAGCGGATCTCCTCCTTGTGGTTTGGATTTCTATCACACGATGCGGTGACATATCTGAAGAAGGATTCACCCCGTCGTGAAGTCTACGCCCCACATGCGCAAAACTTTCGCGCTCCCTCGGTGTGGCGATGCTTTAAGAAGCCAAACCTTACCTTGATGTAGAAGCGATGAACCTTTCGTCTAGAAGCCCTGAAGATTATGTTCTCGAAGATTTCTATAAATCCTCTCTCCGGCAGCTGCGGCGAGCGATGAGATGTGAAGCTTCCCTGGCGTGGTATCGATACAAAATGGATTTCACTTTTAGACAACTATGGAATAAAATAAAAAATACCGATTTACTTTACTTGGAATTATATTTCTCGACATCATTTTCTTCTTTACATGCGACTCTCTCTCACTGATGTATATAGTCCTTTACTGTATATTAATTTTCTTCTTTTATTTATAAATGATGCAACTGTTTTTTACTTAAATTATTTATCATAGCGTCGTGTATTGGATGTATATTTTAAACGTTGACTAAACGTTCATAAATGATGAACTCCAATGAATTCTCGTAATTACAAGAAGTCTTTTACCAAAAACGCGTCTACCCTCTTCTAGAGTTAAAGCCAGAAAAAATTTAAGAATAAAATCATTGGTTCTTTTTTCTGTTTTGGTTGCTTAGTTACCGTAATACTTTATTCTGATTGTTCTTTCGTCACAATTTGGGATTTCAATAAACCTAAGTATTTGTTGCATCATCTATATGGTCTGCTTGGTTATTAACTTAAGTTGAATTACAGATGACAATGTTTACTTAATATGTCCATATATGCAATATCAGCTTCAACATGATATATATGCATTAAGGGGAGTCTTATTTTAATTAACTAATAAGTGAAGCAGTAAGCAGTAGCACCTTGTTTATTGCGGTATTGTAATTTTGTCTTCGGTTTTCCCTCCCTCTCAAAGTTTATCAGACATTTAATATCGTTCCTATTAAGGATTCCTACGCGATCATTAGTTTACTTTAAACTTGTCGCATTGATCATGTGACAGTGACAATGATTTTGTGAATTTAGGTTAGCCAATTTTCCAAGGCACATAATCAAATCGCTCAGAGCCGCCCCTGCCGCTCTGTAATAATACAATTTGTCTAAACCAGAAAACCAGACCTGAATCGTTTATTTCAGCAACCCGTAAGTGCGCTATTTCAGCTTACGAAAAAAACAAAAAACAAACAAACAAACTGTTTTGCAGCTTAAGTATAGATCTAGTCTCCTTCAAATATTTTTCTCACCAAGGCGGCCCTGGTTCGATCCCAGGCGGCCTCAAAGTGAGATTTGTGGTGGACAACACTGCGCTGGGGCGGTTTTTCTCCGGGATCTCCGGTTTCCCCCGCCATCTCATTCCACCGGTGCTCCATCTTCATCTCATGTATCATCAGTGTCATTGCTTGCGGTGCCGTATGTAGTAAAAGCGGGCGTTAAACACTACACATTTTCAAATATTTTTTTAACAAATCAAAAACATGCTATTGAAATAATCCATTTTTTTATTTTTTCTTCCTTTAAGTTTCTGAGTCATAATTTTTTGAAAAAAAAGCTCTTATGTGGTTTCTGCCAAAATGAGTGTATACAAAGTGATTTTTTTTAAAATTATTATTGGAATTAAGTCAAACCATTATTTTTTACCCGTTTTGGTATCAAAGATAAGTAACAGTCACACTTAATTATAAAAAATGTTTTTATAAGGCCTAAAGCGAAAAATACAAGTAGACTACACGCTACAGTATGTCTATATATAAAGATCTCGTCTTGTTCACTTATTCAGCCTCTGGCAACTTCTTGTACTTACACGTTGTAAGTCGCCATTAAGGTAGTTGTCTCATATCTTTATGAGAACTAAGTGGTTTACCGTAAAAATACGAGTCACTTGGAGAACTTAATGTCATGTCGGGACGTTGGCCATAGTAGCTCAAGGGTTAGAGCGATTGGACAGAAACCAGAAGATCCGTGGCTTAAATCCCGGCTATGACATTAAATTTTTCAGTCTAACTCTACCTTTCCATACTTTGGCCTACACACGGCCAGTGTGAAAGAACAATTAATTTCCTTAATTGACCTAATAGTGGTTAAGTATAAAAGCCCAGGCCTTAAAGTACTTACACGTTGTAAGTTGCCATTAAGGTAGTTGTCTCATGTGATTATGAGAACTCCTAAGTCGTTTATCGGGAAAAACGCGAGTCAGTTGGAGAATTTAATGTCATGTCGGCACGTTGCCCATAGTAGCTTAAGGATTGGAGCGACTGGACGGCAACCAGAATATCCGTGGTTCAAATCCCGGCTATGACATTGAATTTTTATTCTGACTATCTTTCCATACTTGTCAGTTGTTGGCGATTGGACGATAGTGTCATAAAAGGCTTCATATCCAAGTGTACTCCATCAACTTTTTATATCGTCTTTTTTGTGTTGATTGGGACCTAAAACAAAAAATATCACTGTGCCAAATGCGATAAATCTTGAAATTTGTTATAACCTACAAAAATGTTTAGTTAAAAGTAAAATATAAACGTTTAAAATAACCTTGATAAAATAAAAGCAAACCTACCTTCCCCAAAGGATAAGCTTTCTCTGTTGTTAGTTCTGGAGGACTTGCAGTATTTAGCAATGTGAAGGTTATTCCTCCAATGAATTCGCTTGCTACCACTTTTCCCGGAGTATCCTTGTTGTAGAGAAACTGCTTGTACTTGGACACTTTGAATGGCTATTATTTTCGTTGGGTACTTTCCTACCTGATGTTTCGTCCGAATTTGGCACTTTCTTATATGATTTGGGCAACCACCTTTTGAAACTGTGGACATAGGCTGATGTAAGGTGATATACAGTAAATCGGCTAGACTTACTAGCTTTTAGCATGATCTCTGCATATTCATCAGGAGTATACATAAATCCTATCCATCTTTTTCAGGAGACGCTTTATGCTTCCACAATATCATCACTTAGGAAAAATGAGTGGCCACGTACAGGGTAGTTGTGAATTTTGTCACAGCGAGTCACAAAACACGTGATGTCATCAAGGCCGCCAAACGTCACGAGTGAAATTTACCGCAGAAAGAACCTAAGTGACGGCGCTTGTGTTCTTTCTGAAATAAACGAATTATTTTGAAGGCTCAAAATAGCATTGCTGATATGAAACATAGGTTATTTCTGCATAAAAGATGTATTTAATTTTAAATTGTACAGGACCACCAAAAACAGATTTTTTGATATCTTGTCTGTTAGGTGGTTTCTGACATCAACGATTCAATTGCCATCGAGTGTCACTGAGGGTGACTCCCCTCCTTTTCCCCTTCTTTAACTTCTCGCTTAGCGTCTTGGAGGTGCAGGGGAACAGCTGAATGTTGCGGCACGTCTACACACCTTTGTGTTTTAAAACAAATGCAAGTAAGTGGCTGACAGTCAACATGTACCGTTACATAGCCCGACATCGACAAATTGATAGCCAGGAAGAATAAAAACTCCACTTAAATTATGAACTAATATGAAGCTATAAAAGTATAATTCA